>JAHWFO010051620.1:123011-168862 GCA_023313115.1 Rhysida immarginata | reverse complement strand
AGCTCATCCCAAAGATGTTCGATTGGGTTCAAATCCGGGACTGTGGTGACCAAAGGAGAAAGTTGAATTCATTATCGTGCTACTGGAACCATTCTATGACGATACGAGCCTTGTAACACGGAGCATTGTTCTGCTGGAAGTATGCTTCCAATGGGGGAAACACAGTAGCCATGAAGGGATGAACGTGGTCGGCAACAATGTTCAGGTAAAACTTAGCGTAAATAAAAAACTCTGTAACCACAACAACACTAACAAATAAATTGGTATGGCGGATGGTACATTCGCACAGGCCTACCACGAGATAATGATACGGAATCAAAAAAAAATTACGGGGCAGTGTTGGGACACGGCCGCTAGTTAAATCGTAGAGTATGTCTTGAGGCCACATGGCGAATAAGGAAGAACTTTGTACAACACAATTTAAAAAAATTAATTTCTGATATAAAATATTCACACAAAAATGTACTTGCAATTAATCATAAATTGTTAACCAAACCTTTATGGCATTCCCAATTTACAAATCACTGGTCAATGATAAGAGGAGTACGGTATGTTAGAAATGGCAACAGACAAGAACCAATATTTCGCGCAAACATCAAATTTACTGTACTACCACCCAATATAATAGGTGATTCGATGGGTTTGAAATCTAAATTAAAATGTTTCTTCATAAAGCTAAGAGTGTATAAATTTAATGTAGCATCTACATTGATAATGCTAACTGTCATAATTGCAATATAAGTATCCACCTCCATATTGTCACTGACTGGTCTAGTTGTTGGTGAATATTTCATTATCGCACCGAACAATAACATTTCCATATCAGATAGCGACACTTTAGGATGAATATACACTGAGTGGTCAGATTATTATGACCACTCCATCAGTACTTCGTTGGGCCACCTTCTGCCTTCAATACTGCGGCGATTCGCATTTACTCCACGAGATGTTGAAAGGTGATGCGAGAAATCTGACACCATGAATGCTGTTGTCTTGTGCTTTCTGGCCACAGTCCGCTTCAAACCCCATCAGTTTCTATCAGTGAGCTTCGACTTTCGGGCAATGTTGTGCTTGGCAGATGATGTCTTTCCCTGCTTCTTATAGGATGCCATAACAGTCTTTGCCTGATGAATAAAACTGTCCTGTTGTGTGAAATTTATTGTTTTGGAATCACCTGTCTGATGGCTCTTTCAACTTTCTCCCACAAATGCTCAATTAGATTGAGATTTGGTCAATATGGGGGCCACCAAAGCCAGGTTCGTCGTTGTTCGTGGCGAAAGGAGCAGAAAAAAGGCGTCTTTGCCTTTCTCGATATCCGCAATCGACTCTGGATACCCGACGTGAGCATTTCATTTATAGAAAAAGCGAAAAGGTTGATCCTCCAATGAGTCCGAATAACAAGGCCCAAGTGGCAAGGCGCCGATTGCCTTCCATGGTCGCAAACCTTCTTGAAGTTGAAACTTCGGAGAAAAAAAAAAACATCAGGCAAACATCCACGAAGGAAGAGTAGGACCTGACGACAGGCCTAATGGCAAAGCCGTTATCAACGGGAAAAATAAGTCCAGTCAACTTTGTAGCTTACGCTGAACACTTGCCCAGAACAATCCATGGGCAAAACTTTCGACGATGAAGAAAGTAAACTAAGAAATCTTCAAGCCATGGTAAAAACTGAAGGCAGGCCCGACTGCCTAACTAAATTAAAAGGCAACGGCACCTAAACGAGGCAAAAAACGCACGTGACACGGACGAGCGCGACGAACGAGACGTTAGCTCAAACGCCAACAATGATGAAGAAATTAAGATAGGAAAAAAATTGGCAAAGATTGTAACAATCGCGAGGGGGAAAGTTATAAAAAAAAGAATCCTCAAAATCGGACTACACCGTAAAAAAGTTATGCGTGATCATACATAAAAAAAAATTTAAAAAAATATACGTGTCGACTTGAGAACCTCCTTTTTTTTTCGTCGGTTAAAAAATAATTAAGATAATACAAATAAAATTCCGAAGCTAGGGGAAAAAATTTAATAAAAATTTAAAAAAAAAACAAGCCGAGGGCAAAAAATTAAGCTCTACATAAGGAGCGAGCAGAGGTTTAAAAAGGCACGCTACAATACATATGCACAGACGAAAAATTTTTTATTCAAAATTTCAACATATCTTTACGATTCATGAATTTTTAAGTCGATTTCAGCAAAATAAAATTTTTGATTTTCTGAAACGGAAACAAAGGCCTTCACTCTTAGAGAGTGGTAGGCCAATAGGATAAATACATCCTGATTCTGGAAGTACTTTTTAGAAGCAATTGCTACCATCATTCAGCAGTCCAGGAGCACCTCGAAGACGATGAGAGAACTACCTGAGTCTTGAATAAAAGTATATGTAAAGAACTGAGACCAATCAAAATTCAAAAGAAGAATGACTCGTGAAAGGTCAATTCTGTTGATTGGTTGTTTGGCTCACCCACTGAATTAAAGAAGACGTGCGGTTTCGGAAATACTCAGCCTACCTCGCCGGGCACCAACTATCATTCCGCCCTCGAAGTCACTCAGATCCTTTGTTTTCCCCATGGAGACGGTCAAACCACTTGCAGTCGACAGGTTTTGCTTTATTAGTACCGACTGCCACGTGACCAACTGATACGTTGTAATTGCTATGCCAACGGATTTGCATAGTCATGGATGTTCTTAATAAACTAGCCACTTAATGTATTGACCAGGGATCCAAGTTATTTCCCTCTTGATGCATTTAATTTAAATAGTTTAATAATTTATATTTTTTATTTTCTTATATAATATTAAATTGTTTTAATAGTTCTTTAAATTGTTAATTAGAATTAACGTTTTATTGTTAAGTCCGTCCGTCCGTCTGTTCCCTTCATAATTTCTGCATTTTTTGAGGTAGAAGATTGAAATTCGGAATGTGGCTTACTATGGGCATGTACGCCTTCACTATTTAGTTTGGTTTTGATTGGTGCACCGGGGTCAGAATTACGGGGGTGGGAGTTAGAGGGGACAAAAGATGTATGTGCTATTTAAATACGTAAAGAAGTGAAATTCGGTATGCAGATTCCTCTAGGCAAGATCTACGGTACTATGAAGTTTAAACCAAATTGTTCTAGTGGGGTCGGAGTTTCGGGGGTCGCAGTCGCTTGGTGTTTAGAACTAAGGCAACATACGGCATATGATATGTCATTCGATCGGAAATGATGAGAAAGGAAAGAAGATTGAAGTTTAAAAAATTATTTATTTTTCAAGTAATTTAAAATTAAAATAATTTGATATTTTGGAACGATACTTTCGCAGAGGACTCCTGCTTTATCATGAAAAGAAAAAAAAATTGAAAAAGAAATTTGGCGGGTGGGGGGGGGGGGGGAATAAAAAAAACCTTTATAACTCAAAATTGATTCATAAAATGCAAATAAAATATTTACAAAAAAAAAAAAAAAATGTCTTTGAGAGGTGTCCGTTTATGTCGAATTTATTGACTTTGGTTTGCTGGTATGAAAACTACAGCCATTTCTTCATTCTTTTCTAGAGTATTTCTACAAAGGCTTAACTGTGCAATCCTAAAAATCCGTCAGTGCACAGTTTAAGGTACATCTCAGTATTATTAAATTTTATTTGCTTCTGCTATTTGCCTTTTCGGAAAAGTTAGCTGCACAAAATTGATCACATATGTACGCACATACATTCTTTTCAACATATCTTCTCGAATCAGGAGTTTTTAAGTCGATTTCAGAGAAGAAAAACTTTTGAGCTGGATAAACAAAAACGTAGTAAGTTGTCTGCCAAAATTGACCATTTATTATTAAGATCGATAGGCACTTATGTTTTCACAATGTGCGTCCGTCTTCTGTTGGTAATCTATTTGATCGCTTCCGATATTTCGACTTCCGTTTTCAGCATATTTGGAAATCGTTTTACAAGTCATTTCTAGTTTCTTTTTCTGGATGTACTTTGCAACCATCGCATGGTCATCAATCACCAGAAGTACTAATTTCAGGAGGTGGCCAAAATGTACATCCAGATAAGGAAGTAAATTTGGGTGAACAAGAAGTTTTAACCATCATTTTATTGAATACTATGGGCTACCGGATATTATTAACACACGTTTGAACATTATTAGAAGGCTGAGGTTTGGCTACCCCGCATATAAGACTAGGCAGGGATCTATAGCTAGAAAGGTATCTAAAAAAACCCAGTAATTTCGATACATTAACAAACAGGCGCTATTAAAACCTACACGATTGACACTATGCGCAATTAAGTCACAATTGGTGAAAGCAACACAGTGGTGACACTAAGGTCGGCCAAATCCCTCCACCACGAAGGAGGAGCGACAAACCAAAATTGAATTTCACGAATTAATTGAGACAAATAAACTCCACTCAACCGATTAGCGACGCTCTCAGCCAACCAACGAAAATTAAGTCCTGGAATGCCTCTTCAGTCCCAAGTAATTACTGGCGACCCCATCGTCATAAAAAAAAGAGAAATAAAGAACACCAAAGTGGGTCTTTAGAATCATCTCCAGCTGCTTCCTGCCCCTTAAGCCCGATCGGGATTAGGAGCCAGGCATCTTCAGAAATGCAGACGATCCGATCGAAGCGGAGTACAGTGAAATGGATCCTCGACACTGATATCGAGTCTTTTGTAATAATTTTTTAAAACGTTTTATATAAAATTTTAACCGTACAATTCGGCTTATTATGGACGTGGTGCGGTGGAAACCTGGCAGTACGATGTCGTTGCTGGCGAAGGACGAGTCCACCGACCAATCACGGACGAGCGAAGACGCGGGAAAAATGCCCAAGACCAAGCCACCCCAGGCCTCATACATAGTCATTCAGAAATCGTAAGTCCATTCGTAATAATCTTAAGTCCATAAATCTTAATGGGTATCAATAGTGCTCTGCATTACTGTGTACGCTGAAGTATCTGAAGAGTACAAACCATGATACCGTACGAAAGGAGTAGTTAGGATTGTTGTAATCCTCTGGCCCTTCTGTAAAAAGCAACATTGTTAGACTGCAGTATTTAATGTCCAGTGAGGAAAAACATCGAGTCAGATCAGGTGAGGTTAGGTTAGTTCAGATAAAGTTAATTTAGTTTGGTAGGTTAAGTCAGGTCAGTTACGTTAGGTAAAGAAACATCAGATTAGGTAAAGTTAGCTCAGTCTATTCAAGTTAGATTAGATTCGGTAGGTCAGGTCAGAGCTGTTCATGTTTTATTAGATTAGGTAGATTATGTCAGGCTAGGTACAGTAGGTTAGGTTAGTTTAGGTAATTTATGTTCGGCCTTATGTGGTGTGTACATGATAAAGTTAACAATAAAGAAAGGAATAATCAAATATATGAAACGATTATTTTTTACTTAAAGCAAACCCTTCATGAAATTCACGGCTGAAATTTGAAAACAAAAAATTGATTTACTCATTTTTTACAATTTTTTTTATTGCACCTTTCTTGTAACAAAATTAAAGAACATGTAATAAAAGTTTAGGATTAAAAAAATCAGAAGGAAGAAATACAAAATATGCAAATTTTTTATTACTTAATGTGCAGTTTTTGGGTTTGGTCTATAGAAAATATAGGGGACAGGTAATTAAATTTTTTAAACATTTATACAGAAAGGTGTTTAAACTTAATTGGATTAACGAAGGGAGAAAAAAGCCGAGCTCTCTCAAGGTGAGAGACAGCAGATCATCTTTCTACACTCCAAGGGTCTCACGCAGTTTCAGATTGCAAAGAAAATCAGCAGAGCCCAAAACACCGTGTCACGAATACTCCAACATAGGAGAGAAGAAAGGTCTCTGCACGTTAAACGACGAGCAGGTAGACCGCGAGTGCTGAATAATCACGGCAAGCGACGACTAAAGTCAATCATCAGGCAAGATAGAAGGGCAACAGTGCGACAAATAATCCGTGATCTTCAGGAAGCCATCCAGAAACCTGTTTCACACACAACAGTTCACCGACAGTTGATGGAACTTGACATCAAACCTCATCCCGCTATTTATAAACCGCACCTCACTACCGTCCAGAAGAAAAAGCGACTGGAATACTGGAATGGGCTAAAGGTTTTGCGGGATGGGCTCCACGGATGTGGTCAAAAGTACTCTTCAGCAACGAGTCAGTTCTGTCTTCAAATGAATAAGAGAGACGTCGTTTGGAGATCTTCGGGGGAAACAAACCACCCATCGTATGTCAATCGCATCTACAAAACATCCTGTAAGCGTCATGGTGTGGGGATGTTTTAGCCGTGTGGGCGTTGGAAACTTATGCATTCTTAATGCAGGAACAAAAGTGAACAGTGAAGTCTACTGTGAAATTATAGAAAATTTCTTAGTTCCAAGTGCGGAGTGTCTACAGATGACAACTTTACCTATCAACAAGAAATCGCACGTGCTCATACACCCAAAGCAACATCAAACTTCTTGGCCAGTAAAGAAATTAATGTTCTTCCATGGCCAGATTTAAACCCCATCATATTGGCAAGCGTACGTAAACTGGGCCCCAAAACACGGGGTGAACTGATTGATTGTGTTAAACGTGTATGAGACAATGTAGTAAGTTAGTTGATAGTATGACACAACGTGGTTGCTCATGGTGACTTCACTAAGTGGTAGTGCAGTACGTATCCTAAACTTTTGTTACATGTTCTTTAATTTTGTTACAGGAGAGATGCAATAAAGAAATTGTAAAAAATGAGTCAATCAGTTTTTTGTTTTCAAATTTCAGCAGTGAATTTCATAAAGTGTTTGCTTTAAGTAAAAATACATTCGTATCATATATTTGATTATTCCTTTCTTTATTGTTAACTTTATCATGTACACACCACGTAATGTTTAGGATGTCCTAAACTGTTGTGACTGACTGTAGAAATTAGAAATTCTATACTTGTGTGCTATATATGTATTTGTTGATGCGTTATCCACTGGAAGGTCTTGGATAAGGGATCAAATAGAGGAATTAGGTCTAATCCAGCTAAAAATTCTGAATATCTAACGCTATCCTGAAATAGAATCGAAGACCTTCAGAATGATTCATTCATACTTCCAGATAGCCGCACAGGTGTTTAACTTGGGATGGGTATTTTCCTTTTTAGAGTGTTTTTGAGGCATTTAAAGGAAGCTATGATCAGAGAGACAAGCTGTTCTGGTTCCTTTAGAGACAAGCTCTCTGATCATAGCTTCCTTTAGATGCTGAAGAAGGCAGCTTGGCTGCCAAAATACGGATGAATTCATCAGAATAAATTCGTTATGTGGATTAGTAGTTTCCCTGTCTTCTGTTGTTTGATTTAAATTTGTCTTTCAATAGCTCTGATGACGTCAAATTGTAATATTTAGATTTCACATACTAATCAGGAATATCACAGATTGTTAATATCTTTAAGCCTTAATATTAGGATTAAATCTAACTGTACGTAATTAGTCTTATTTGAGGAGTCGCTAGGATTAATAGCTTTTCGAAGCCCCATGAGACTTTAACTCGCACGCAACTCCCACTACGTTAGGCTTAGAGAGGAAAAAATTATTTACAGACATCGCTTACATAACGTGTTTGTATTCCTGGCTGAGTTCCACGCGCTGACATAACCAGTCAACAATAACAAAATTTTTTTTTTTTTAATTCGAGACGGCGTTGGCCGAGTGCCCAGAAAGACGAGTAATGAGCCTGTGAACCTCTTGACTCTTCAATGGAAACCGGATTAAGTGGATGAAAACAGAAACAAATTGATCATCATTATGATGATGGCAATGAACCAATCGTTTATTTGCTGAATTATTTAGTATTAATTGCGTTTAGATGATCCCTCTTAAGCTCTAGTGATGACATTGCTACACAAAGATGACGATCAAAGCTTGGACGAATTCGAAGATGGTCGATATCGGTGCAATATTAGAACAATACGTTCTCGTTAATATGAACTGTTCAATTACAAGCGATTCGTATTAACGGGAGATCAATGAATGAATGAAAATTAGCCATGGATGAAGGAAACTGATAAACAACATATCGCAAAACAGTGGCGCTCTCCAGTGATTTTCGTGAAAAGCTCACTTGGCACACTTATTCTTCTTATTCTGTGCATAACATAGTCAGAAATAAAAATTTGTTTTTTTATAATGTATTTGGTCAACAAAAACGAAAATTTTGTATTCAATAAAGTAAATCTTCCGCTATACAAATATAATCTTGTTAACTCAGAGAACGAATTACTGTATTTACTATAACTGATTTAAATTGAAAAGACACAGTAATAGAAAGTAATCTTCGATCTTTTATAGCCATTAACTGCTTCTTCATATTAAAATATACAGAGTCTCCCAAATGGATGTATACACTCTTGATGAACGTTATAACTGAGCAACGAAATGAGATAGAAATATAAGGTTTGTTGATTTTATTCCTTAAACTTTCTTAAGCCCGTACATGTTCAAAATGTCCACCTTCTGCCACAGTACACTCTCAACACCGACGTCGAACAGAACGACATAGCGATTTTTGACCTCGCAAAATTCAATGAACACTGGATTTGGCGATACCAATTTCACGAGAGCATTGCCCCACTGACTTTTTTGAGAATGTGCAAAAATCTCCATGACGGCATCAACCTTCTCGTTATCGGTGGAACTTCTCTTTCTTCCGCACCGAACTTTCAACACATCTTTCAACGTTCCTTCGGCTTCAAACTTGTCTCGGAGTTTTGTTATTCTTACCCTTGTTGGCGGTGGTGTACCAAATTCAACCCTTCAACGTCGTTGAACCTCTAACACCACTTCAGTAACCACATTGAATCAAAGTCTCACCGTCATTTTGGTTTATAAACAAATGAACAACAATGAACGTGTTATTATGCTTTTCCAGCGCCGCCTGGATCATACACAACAAACCTTATATTTCTTTCTCATTTTGTTGCTGAGCTATAACGTTTCAAAGAGTGTATACATCAATTTGGGACTCTGTATTTATAATTTCCATGGATGACTAGTTCATTGATGCTGAAATAAAGGAACCAAAAGTGGACGGAAAAACCAAAGAACTTTGAACAGTAACGTCGGTTCCTTTGATGTTACTGGCAGCGCTTTCCCTCCATATTGATGGTGGCTCCCTCGGACGGAGTATTGGCAACATTACAAAATTTTTACATACAATCAGTTATGGGCGCGTTCGACATCGCGCACTAAACGTCTTTGTGCGTCCACTAAACGCACTAATGTGTTCGTCATGGAACCCGGTCGTGTTCGTCATCGCCAGTGCGAGCACTAAATGACCCTAGGTTAGGAGTAGAGTCGTTTAGTGCGTTGCAAGATGGCGCTGCCCTAGAGCTTGAAATGTAGCGATAGATAGTTCGGAATTTTAGTTACCGTTAAAGAGCCAAAAGGTATAAAAATAATTGAATTCTGCATATCGTTTAAACTGACATTGAAATCTACCTGTGTAATGATCGATTTCGGCGTGTTATATGAATGCACATGTTATGATGAGTTTTATTTTCAGCAGTACGCATACTATTCATGGTAGCACGGGTGAGGTGAACATCCCACTTTTGTGCTCTTTCCTGTTTTTCATGACACACACAAACTGTACTACACTTTTTTCACCGCTCGCACTGAGTGATGTCATTAGGTGCGTTTAGTGTGCACATGTCGAACGCGCCCAACGTGAATCCAGAAAAAAAAATTTTAGGATATAATTATATAGAAATAAAAAAAATAAAATACATTATCATCTCCATATTTTAGCAAATTTTTAGAGTTATTTTTGTTGTTATATTTTTAGAAATAAATCAAGTATATGAACTGTATACAAGGTGTCCCGTAAGTTGTAGTCGTAAATTTAATGCATATTCACTAGCAAGGAACAAAACTCTCCCTATGAACATAGCTGAACATAGGCAACTTTAGCATAATAAACTGAGAGCTTCTGATAATGATACCAAGTAAAAATGACGTCACAGGCGCACCCATTTTTTGCCCTACTGTCATATCTTTCCATTTATTAAATGGTAAAACAACTTTATTAGCCTGACGTGTTTCGGCATTACACCATCATCGGAGGTAAAACATTGAGTGGCCAAAAGTTACGGGAACGGTTGTCCCGAATGTTGCGGTCAGATTCGGCGTAAGGCGCTAGTTTAGACACGATATCTCAGCAGTCTGTTACAGACAGGTGTGTAGTGAACATGGCAGCTCGTCGGGAGTTAACCGACTTTGAACGTGGGAACTTAATCATTGTCCTCGGCTGAACACTTAATCATACCCCTATCTTTCCACGCCCGGATTACGTTTTGAACGGAGGATTTGGGGATGTTTAGCAGGATTGACGTCTCTCTAATACTATTGCCTGGAAAGTGGCACCTAAGAATTGTATCCCATCTTGAAGTCCGAAAACTGCTTTCTTTGAGCCATTCCTACTAAAGTTCTCTGTACCTAGAACTTCAATTCCTACAGCATGCAAGCGACCTCTATTGTGTAGTGTTGGAATAAACGACAACATTTAAATTGAATGGGAATGGCTCATTTTTATGTAAAATAGGAGTGTCCCATGACTTTTGACAAGGTGGTTGACGCGGATTACGTCAACTATCATTAAATGACGTCATGGCGCTAAATTCGAACCACTGACCTCTCTAGTTGTAACGTGTAAATATTGAGCAAATGAGTATTGCGCAGTGGAAAGGAAAACCACGTTGACAGAAGGCGTAAATAGATGAATGTAAATTTATTAAACACAATAACAAGTCGATAATGAATAAGTAAATGAATGGCAAAGCTTAAGCCTAAAGCTTAAATGAGATACACAAATAAAAATAGCAATTGAATGAAGCTTATGTTCTAAGTTGAAATACCAACTTAATTAGGAGTATCAAAAATATGCAGTAATTGGCTACAATCCTTAGTAACAATGACTTACATAATAAACTCAATGACATGAATAGACAAAGTGGTATATCGAATAGTGAGTAAACCATTAGGCTCAACTCGAACCAATACAACTCCAATAATTAATTATTAAAGCTATGAGGTAAGTAGCAATTATCAATAGCACAAACAAATTAGCAGGTTATCATACTACTAATAATATTCATTATGTTGCACATAATTCTGAATATACAATCAAGCTCATCCTTAACCATCAAATTTCAAAGGCTTGGTATTTTAAATACGCATAATGTACGTTGCTGATAGTTACACAGTTCCAAATTCAATGTTCAGCAGTTCAAATCAAAGTCTTATAAGTAAATTTTAATACACATAAAATTCAAGTAACTTTAGCTACGCTATTAACCCAACACTTTCGTACAATAACGCACACAACTATGGGTATGAAAATAATTCGCACTTATGGGCACTAAAGTAATACACCTCCAATTCTAGCGTTACACTGATGCACGGAAATGCGCGTCGTACACTGGTAATGAACCTGAACATAAGACATTAGTTCTTTTGTACAGAAAGATAAGACGCCAAACGACGATGCACAAACGGCAATCATGTCATAATCGTGTACAATTGGGAATGATGGTTTAAAAAAAACTGGCTCAAAGAAAGCACTGCCTCGCTAATTCCACATTAAGGCCTAAAAGAAAATGGGCGTTCACCAAATGTAGAGTTCTCTGTTCCAGCGTCCATGTCAGGAGATGTGGAGACCTAGCAGCTCTGGCTGAATACGGCTTTCCTTCGCGCCGGCCGCCGTTTTGCCACGTCGGCAAATTCGTTATGACGGGGGCTCTCTCACTCGCCGCCGCTGTCGTTCCGCTTCTTTTTGCCGCAGCTCGGGAAGCTACCCATGTAGAAACGGGCCGAATATCGTCTTCCCTTCCTCTCTTTATGGCTAGAAGCATTTGGCTCCGCTGAGGCCTTTTCCGCCATCCAGATCTGCCATCTTTTGGTCCGTCTCCTTTGGCTCCACGTCGTTTTCCAGATCACCACGACGAATCTCCCGCGGCTCCCGCTAATTGGCTCCCCCTGCGTGTTTCACCTGAAGACGTCCTCGGCTTTGTTGTTCACCTTCCGGTTTCGATTGATGGAAAACGCGGGTTCGGTATCGATGGACGTCATCGGAATTCTCGATGTCATTCGAATTCCGTGACACTAATAGAGATTCTCTAAGTGGTTACGAAAAAAAAAGTCATAAAATTTATAATAAATAAAATTTCCTAATTATTTTTAATTCACGTATAAGTACGGTGACCATATTTTGCTAGTGAAAATCAAGTACGCCAAACGCGGATATTGACTCGATATATTGTTCCATTCCAGAGTTTTTGCTTATGTTTTGATCTTGTATATCTTATGGATGTGGTGACTAGCTAATGTATGTAAATGTATCCATCTAATAATATTTAATAAGAATTATTTGCTTGTTGTTTTAACTTGCAGAAATAGAAGTGCCTTAGAATGGGCTTTCGGGCTCATCATCATGTTCCTGTTGTGCGGCTGTGCTGTGCTCGCAGCCGAGTTCGCGCTCCTCTTCGTCCGCCAGCAGAGCGAAAAGGACGTCGGTAAGTTCAACATATCTCAATATTTTATTATTATTATTATTATTATTATTATTATTAAATGATTTTTATGATGCACTCTCATCCTTATGTAATATAATAAAACGATTTATTAAAAATAATGGCACTGTAAAAGCGTTTCTACGAAAGCCAATCCAACATGTTCCCCGGAAGTCGATGTCATTAGCTTATCAATTTGGATCCAGGACAAAAAAAGTTAAACAAACAAACGTAAATGGTGAAAAAAGCATCTTTCGCTTTCCCACGAGGAAGATCGACCAATTAACTGGATTAGGCGCCAAACTCTTCTCAAATGACTTAATTGCTGCACTTCGATAGATCAGATTTGTGGTCATTTATTCAGTTCTTGCGTATTTCTTTATCCTGATATTTGACAACGAATAGCACCTGAATCTCTTAGCAGAAGTGGCTACTACAAGATTTTGCATCCACGCCATACCTACTTTTTTTGAGAAGTCAAGTATTATTGTTATTATTGCCGCAGCAACGGTCAATGAGAGTCTTACAATGGTGACAAGTCAAAATCCGAGAGCAGCACTGGTGATGTTCTTTGCAGAGATACGAGAAATTGTAAACAACTTGAGATCGGATATTACAAAAAGCAAGCTACTAAAAGGATTTTTTTTTTATTTTGTTTTTAAAAAAACTTGGTTTAATTAAAATTTGTATATTCTATGCATTTCTTTTCATAATAATTCTAGAGGGTGTAACAAAAAGATCGGGACAATGGGATATCTGGAGAAATACACATCGCATCGAAAAAACAAAAAACACGATGAAGACAAGAATTCGAAGTCTGAATTTCAAAAATCCAAAATATTTTGTACGGACTCTGCTGGTGTATAAAAAATTTTTGGATCTTTGCAATTTTGACTATGGATTATTAAAGACCATGAAAAAGTAGAACAGATATGTCTAAGACCCACCCTCTATTTCTTTGTCTTCATCGATAAAATTGGGTTCAAACTTAAAAAGTTCCACACTTTGAGTGCTTCTGTTGGATCAGTTGAAAAAACACCAAGAATAAAACATTTCTCAAATGTGGTGTACAATCTCAAAATACCGGTTCCTTGTCGTTTCGTCACACTTCGTTTCGTCATAGTCACTTTTATTCACATTCAAATGGTCACATTCATGTCGTCTCATCTAAAAATACTGATCTAATATAACTTATGTTTATTTAATATTCTTCGTTCTTTTTTGTTAATTGTTTTGTACGTTTACTCTTTTGGCAATTCGTTTAATTTTGCAAGATTTGTTAATCTTTTTGTGTATCTCTGACTGTTCTGTCTTGGCACTTTGGTGCTGTTTGAACGGCAATAGAATTGAATTGAATTGAATTGAATTATTATTGATCTTTATTTATTGCTACCAAAGAAAAGGATAAAGGTAACTCGGTGCCACACAAGAATTCCCACCAAGGCACCGAGAACAAAGACAAATCACAAAACAAAAACACATAAGAAAACGATATAATTATACGAGGGTTGGGGCAAAAGTCATGGCAACTATTTTTTTTTCTAGTCCGGTTGGAAAATGTGACATATACAGAGGTGTTAACTACATGTGTGGACAATGAATAGCACTGAAATATCGTAACACACTAATTTATTACGGTAGTATACAGGGCAATATGGCCTTCACGATTGCTCATCACTGGTTGACACACGTCCTTGCTGAAACTTTGCTACCCACCGTGCTACAGTACGGTATGGTAGGGCATTATTCCCAAGGGCTTCCACTAATTCACTGTGACATTCCATCGCATTTCTCCCTCGGAGAACGGCTATTTTGATGTAAGCGCGCTGCTCAACACGGGTTATTTCCATCTCGCACGACACTCACTAACTGACTGATTTCACAGCCCTCGCTGCGCTACTACCAGCTATCACAGAGCCATCTGTTGTTCTGCATACACACTATGCCTGCAGAACTTCCACACGACACATATACGTTTGTGATCCGTTCACATATCTACAAGAAAAAAAATAGTTGCCATGACTTATGCCCCAACCCTCGTATAAAAGACCAAAACTGGATAATATATAAAAACAATCAAAATTATTCTTAGCATTATGCAATTGATTAAAACAAGATAAAATTTTAAATAATAAATTAAAATTAAAGCAAGGAATATAAAACAATTCTCTCGTTTCTAAACCACGTATTACAATTAAAGCTTAAATAAGCCAAATAAAATGGACTGTTAATCTTTCCATTAATAATATTAGCAACAAATTTTAAAGTGTCCGCATGAAAGATGGCAACACACTCACAGATGTTCAAATCTTGCATGATCTTAGAAATGGAATAAATACCAATTCTACTATAGCGGTAAAAATAAAGCCTTGCGAATAAACTATACACTCCATGAAGTCTATTCGTGACATAATTTGATGCAAACCCCCAGATTACTATCCCCCGAAAGACAGGTATAATAAGGGTAATAAATAGTTTTATAAAAAAAGTTGCCACACTTAAAGTGTGGGGGTCAGGTTATGAATTTAAAGAGTGCGTTTTTGCACAGTCTATTAACATGGTCGCCAAAAATTAGCTTGTGGTCAAGGAATACCCCTGAATTTTGAATACCTTCAACTCTTTCAATCAAAGTCTGATTGATAGTATAAGAAAATAAAAGAGATCTAATTTTCTTAGTAAAGATAATAACATTAGTAATTAACCACTGTTAATAACAAGCCCATTATCTACGCACCACTTAGAAAAAGTATCAACCTCTGACCAAGTGATAACCTGCTGGAAAAGTTTTAAATCATCTGCAAACACGAAGGCTCATGGCCCCACCATTGCCAAGACATCATTAACATAGATGTCGAACAGTATTGGGCCCAGGCAGCTTCCCTGAGGAACCCCCTCTTAAGATACGAAAACAAGAACGAGAAATAAAATTTCCCATCTTAATACATGCTGAGCGATCAGATAAATACTCTTGATGGTAAATCAAGCAAGCACGGAACCCCCAATCCCAGACCATATTATTATTATTATTATTATTATTATTATTATTATTATTATTAAATAAGAATGAATGAAATATTATTTTCTATTCATCTTTAATATATCATAACAGGGGATGGGGGAGGGGGTCTATTTTTAGTACCATTCGATTGCCCCTTCCGAGAGCAAATACATTTCATTCGAAGCTTTTTTCGATCCCATTTGTTGTTTTCGAAATATTACAGCGGATACTTTAAAATGGATCACCCAGTTTTCCTATTTTGACAGTCTGTAACTCATTACTCCATTCCGTTCCTCAAATTCTCTTCTCCTGCTCACACACCACCCTATCAATCTAAGGAGTAAATGTGACGAACTGAATGTGTCGAGTCGATCGAGTTACAAATGCTTGAGGCGAAGTGAATGTGACCATTTGAATGCGGCCAAGGGTGGCTATGACTAAACGATGTGGGACGAAACGACCTTCTACCGAAAATACCGTCAAAGATAGGGGTTCCTATTCAAGATTTCAAAGTTTCCCCTTCCCCAATCCTGTGTGGGTGTGGGTGGGAGGTGTGGGTAGGGTGGGGGGGGGGGGGTGTGTGTTGTCTTTGTATAGCTTTTTTAAGAATATTTTAACACTTAATGATTTTTCAATTGGAGACGCTTCTCCAGTTAATAAATATTATTATTTACTATATATTAACACGTGTTTTTTTTTGTTTTCTTGACCCGATGTATATTTCTGCAGATATTCGACTGCCTCTATCTTTTTGTTACATCCAGTATACAGGGTGTCAACAAATGATTGTCCCGGTTTCATGATTTTATTGTAGGGGTATTATATAACATATCATCACGAAACTTTCCAAATACATAGAGCAACTCGGCAAGTTTTTTTAGAAAAATGTCCGGCAGATCTAGCTTTCTGTTTCCTGCCGCTAGAGGGCTACAGCTGCAAAATTGATGGAGCGGTCGTGTCGGAAATGATGATCAAGAAAGCTGCCATGGCCACCACGCTCCACTGACTTAAACCTTGTGATTTGTTTGTATGGGGGTATTTGACGGACTTAGTGTTTGTGCTGCTATTATCGGCTGATCTGCCATTACCAAGCTCGTGCCACCGATCTTTTGCTCAATTTGATAGTCCCCAAGTTCCTATACTAGTAGCACAAACACTAGGTCCATAATTTCAAATTATTATTATTATTATTAAAAATCTTTTAAAAAACATAAATCTTGCTTAATAAAGATTTTGCTTGCTTAAAACTAGAGGCATAAATAATATTAAAAGTAATGTTATTAGAATTTTTACAATTTTTTAAAATATTCTTAATTTATATTTTTTAGAATGTTCATAATTTCTTTTTTGTTTGAAATTTTTGAAATATTCGAATTTTTTGAACTTTTACAATTTTTTACATTTTTTTAAATTCTCATTCTTTTTAAATGTTGGAAAAAGAGTAGGCGTGCCAGCATTGTCATTTTTACATCTTATACTCTAGAACATTTTTGCATAGTCCACCCAGGTTCTAAACCCATATGCCATAGCACATGTACTTGGTAGATTCTGTATTCTAGGTGCATACTGTATTTCTATGCTAGGAACATTCTTGTTACTTGAAACCACCTTGTTTATACTCTTCTTTGGTATTCTTTCAGAAATCCAAAACCAAGAAATCCTCAAGGCCAATCTGATAACAGAGTCGTCTGTGGTCTGCCTAACACCCGAGTGCTTGCACCAAGGTAAGAACGAATACCCAAGCTCATTTTTACTACATTGTGCAATTGTGACTCGGTAACTGTGATTCCCGTCCATTTGACAAGCGAGCAAGGTCCTGGGTTATGGAGACTTCCACACAGACCCTTGCACCGACTTCTACCAATTCGCTTGCGGTGGTTACGAGAAACAAGATGCTGTGGAAAACACAAGGAACCTTCTGGACGAAAAGACAGCCGCTGCTATGGAGAAGATACGAGGTAGGCACTGTGCTGGATGGTATCGAAATATGGGCATAAGTGGGGCTATAATTATGTGCAATTAATTCCTCTTTTCACGCAGCTCTCATTAGCGAGCCAGAACACTTTTCCGACCCCGCGTCCGTTCGCAAGGCCAAGACTTTCTACGCTTCCTGCGTCGATGTCGGTGAGTTAAGACCTACAGCATTTTTAATATATTTAGTTCGTAGCATGTTCAATATAAGTGATTAGAAAATAAACATTACCTTTGAAGAGTTCACTGCACAGGGCGCTCTTAACTTCAGTTATCTTGACAACAAAGCACTGTAAAGACAACAATTGAATCGCAATAAGTAAAAGAAAGAGCTTGCAGTACTAACGTAATTACAGTATACCGCCACTAACGACCGTGTAGCCGTAGGAAAGTTCAGGATGATGTCAGTATGGTACTAGTTCGCCAATCACAACTATCAGAGGAAGAATTTCTACTAAGTTTTGGTAAATGTTTGCTACACTGCAAGCTTGTAGTATTTTTGGAATATGGTCTGGCTCTAATATTGAGTTGAGGTCAATTGCAATTCTGCCCTAATGATAAGGGCAGCTTCAGTTTGCTGTCACAGCGTGGTAATACAAATATATACCCAGTACTGTTTGACAGCTTCAAGCTTTAGGGCTCTAAGCAACACACCAGTGACAGGACTAAATCAGGGAAAAACAGCCCTTCAAGTCGAATTTGACAACACTGAGGAGAGTGCACTCTGGAAAGCAAGGGTCACTAAGTCCACACATGTACCTCGTATGAGGACAACATATAGGTGTGACATGTAAAGTTCTATGTAATGAACACGCCTACTGTTCAGAACCTCCTGGAACACTGCTAAAAAAAACTATAGTGGTTTTTCGTCTATTTGGTTAGTCTGGCTCGAACCACTGCTTTATGAACTTCCAGATCAGAATTTTGGGCCAATTAGATCAGGACTTTGGGCTCCCATTGACTCCCATTTCCTGAAACATTATGACCTCCATGCTGATAATGAAAAGATCCAGTTCTAAACTGTTCCAGGATCCCAAACACGAAAACCATTAGACCAAAATCAAACCAAGAAAAACAGGCCCACAGGTTCATGTCAAATTTCACAATGAGGATCTTAAGTCTAGTACGTCCATCAGATCACCATAACATGCAGCATTATTGGTTTTTCCATTGTTTCAGTGTCCAGTGACAACTTGTACTGGCATCACAGGACTATGGGCTCATTCATGAAATCCCATCAGAAATCTGTCGACGAATGTTACGAATACTGGCATCACTTCAATGCAAAGTGTAATTACAGCTTCTAACAAAGTCTGCAAGCCTTTTAACCTTCCGGGCCAGTCCGTTTTGGTAGTTGTAGTTGGTATACACTGAGCGCTCATTCCTTTTCATTGATTATGGCCTGTACTGGTGTTGTACTTACTTTCCAGAAGGTGTCCGGTCATTAATGGTAATATACATACAGTTGACTGTATTCAATATATTAGGGAGTCCACAAAATAGGAAAATAGCAACAGACTGAATTCAGAGATACTGGTCCCTTGCAAAGTTTTCCAGTTAGGTTTCTCTATTTTGAAACAGCGACAATCGAAGAGCGCCGCCTGAAACCCATGCTGACGCTCCTGGATAAAGTTGGCGGTTGGCCAGTCCTGCGCAAGAACACCTGGAAAGAGGTGGCGTCCTGGCAAGACCTCGCCAACCGCTACCGCAAGGCAAACCTTCCAGTCAACTTCTTCTTCGAGCCGCGCGTCATCTTTCAGGGCGATAAGAAGTTGAAGCTCGTGCTCGGGGTGAGTGTTTAAACACAAATACACAGAATACAGACATACGATATGTGCATTGGTATGTGGAATTTCTTGTCATTCCTTCCAAACAGTTGTCCGCCGCCGTCCATGGTCTCTATGCCCTGGAAGTGTCCCAGCACGAGGACTACCACGATCGCCTGGTGCAGACGGCCATTTTGTTTGGTGCTGAGGAGGCTGCTGCACAGCTCGAAATGAAAAATGTCTTTTACTTCGAAACCATGCTCAAACAGGTATATTTCAATTGCTCTATTACTTCTTCCGTGATTTCATGATTAAAGCAATGCTCTTTCAGGAATACTGGAGGCACTTCAACTTGAATGAATTGTACGTCACCATGGAGCTTTCTCGCCTTCAACACATCGTTCCTTCGGTGAGCCTACTTATGTAAGGATTGGTTATAGGTACACCTGTGAATAGTGGTTACAAATTTTAGGCCGTTTTGGTTGCAGGTGAACTGGACGAAGTATGTTGGCTCGTTTCTCCCGTTCAGGATCCGAGAAAACGACACCATAGTCGTCGAGTCGCCGCAGTTCATCGTCAGATTTGTTGAGCTGCTGGAAAATGTAGATATTAGGTAAGGAAATAGGCTTTAGTCTAAAACTACAATCATGATACGTCATTGCAGGCTGTTTAATATATTACATGCCATATCTTAGCATGGAAAGTTTCCATTGAACCAATTTTGACAATTATTAATTTTACGTTATTCATTCATTACACTGCATTTCAAGATGATTGATATATGGAGGGTTCAGAGCACGAGTAGATCAAGCACATTTTATACACTTCAATTTTAATACCAGTAAACATTACTGTTAAAATTAATTTTTCAGTGCTACAACAGACCAAGTCCAAACTTCAATAATTTGCCACTTGTGGCAGCACTTGCTACAGGTCAGAAGGCCATTCTAATTTATTTTCAGAGAACAAGGAAGCCAAGTCCATACTCTTCTACTGATGAGTTTTTATCAACTAATTCACTTGAAGATTCAGTGGTAAACAGGAAACAACTACCGATGCCAATAACTTTAATATTAGATGGCTGCGATTTCAAAGAGAGCTTCCATTTATATTTCAGTTTAAAACAACTCTGAATCCTGAAATTGGATTTGAATCTGTAAACTTCCAAAAGAAGTCCCCCGGCCGTCCACTAGCAAATTTGTTTAATGTTGAGCAAAGTACACTCTATCCAAATCGACGTGTTGTAACAGAGACAAAAAAAGAAAGATATGTAGGACTTGTTGCCTTACATTCCACCTTTATACCAACAGTTCCACTAGTAGCTTCAAAAAGTTCCCGGAATTAATTTTTATTTCTGCACAGAGAAAAAATATAAAACATTTAAACAACTTTTCCTTCAAAATACTGTCCTTGGGCAGTAACACACTTCTGCAACATCTGTAAAAATCTTTTTGGTAAATTTCACTGTTGTAAAAATCCACAGTTTCATTATTGGGATGGCAACTACCGCGTGTCATGCAAATGCAGCACCACTCATGCGGTTGCAATGGCCACCGATTGTTTGATTTATTTTTATTTATTTATTTTTTTTTATTTAATCATTATGCATCCCTTTGGGATGAAAGAGAAATAGTTGGTTCACTCGTCGCATTGATTAGACATTATATATTGTGAAATTATATGTTTAACATGAAGCTTATGATTATTACAATTTTGATTTTTGCACTCAGCGATATATCGACCAAAGTGGAACAACCAATAATCATCAAGTTTTTCCACAACGAAGGTGTGAAGGCATCTGAAATTAATCAGACTTCAAAGACAGTTCACCGAGTCATGTTTGTCTCGATCATCCGTCTTTGCTTGGTATCAAAAGTTTGAAGGAGGGCGAGATTCCACCGGAAATGAACCTCATAAGCCAAGGCCAGCAACTGCTGTCAATGATGGCATCATCGCACGAACAAATGAGCTGATCAGGGACAAAAGGAGGATTGGTTTCAATACTGAACATCAGCATTGGCAGTGTGGAGAAAATCATCCACGATAAGCTGAAATTCAACAAGATCTGTGCCAGATGGGTCCCTAAGCAACTCTCCGAGGATCACAAAACCGTCCGGGTAGAAATCTGTTCCATGCTGAAGAAGCGATAGGACAGGGAAGGTGATAGGTTCCTAAGGCGTGTTGTGACCACCGACGAGACATAGATTCATCACCACACTCCTAAAGCAAGCGTGCGAGCATGAAGTGGCGACACACTGATTCATCAGGATCCAAGAAATTCAAGAGGACACCGTCGGCAACGAAAGTGATGGCGACTGTATTCTGGGACATTAAGGATATCATTCATGTCGATTTTCTGAAGAACGTCGAATCATAAATCCACCCTACTACTGTAACATTTTGAAGACGTCCTTTAAGCCGGAACTAAGGAAACAACGACCATGACTCTTTACTAGTGGTGTTTGTTTTCTGCAAGACAATGCCAGACCACACATAGCCAAACTGACCATGGACACACTGACGGAACTCAAATGGGACATGTTACCACATCCTCCATTTAGCCCGGATCTCTCCCCGAACACTATTAATATGAGATGATATATATCACTATTTTTATGTTTAGAATTGCAGGAAGAAATTTCTTGTGGTGTGATTCTTAAATTCATTTTTATAATATCATTTCCTTTGACAAATTTACTTGTGTATCACGTAAAAGCCCAATGTAGGGTAATAGTTAAATTTAACAATGATACTCAAAGTAATGACTTGCTTATAGTCGGGGTTTAGGAACAATATTTTCTTATTGATAATGCATTTTTCAAGTATTATTGCAGATTAAGTTGTTTAACCACATAATAGATTTTTTTTTAGCTAAAATCTAATGTCTCATACTAAAACATTTCTTTTATTTCGTTTTTTGTAAGAACCACTTGATCAAAATTTTCAGAGCGCAAGTAAACCAAGCTCAAGTTGTAACTATTTTTGATCAAAGCTATACATAAAAAATTTCAGGGATATTAAAATCAAGATCAGTGTTGAAGTTCAAACTAGGACTTAGTCTAGTTGTGCTCTGAATGCTCCGTATTATATGCCATATCTTAGTATTGATAGTTTCCAATGTTACCATTACAATACATACCATTGAATCAAATTTGACTGATTATGACCAACAATACATACCATTGTTTTTCCCGAGTTGTCGAATGACGAAAACGGAAATCGATAATTCGGAAGCTTTCGAACGCTAAAGCACCAACAGACCGACGGACACACATTGTGAAAACATAAATACCTATCGGTCCTGATAATCACAATTATACACGTATTCATATAATTATTAGACGCACCTGACATCACTAAATACAACTAAACCAGTCTACATAACCTGACCTACTCTACATACCTAACATAGTACCTAATTCTTATACAGGGTGTTTCTAAAGGTAGTTACCATACGTTACACATAGTTTTGGGACACCAAAGAAAAGCAGTTTTTATCATAACATAGGGGGTCGGAACCCTACCATTATCCGGCGGTCGGGGAGAGAAGTGATATTTTGGTTGGCCCATACATTCTTCCAGTTCACTTCTTCATTGATGTGCTGCTCCAGCTTCTGGAGGATGTACCACTGGATATTCTGAAACGGATGTGGTACCAACATGATGAGGTACGCGCACACTTCAGCCGTGTGACCATCTTAAATACACATTCGGTAATTGTTGGGTGAGTAGATGTGGACTAGTTACATGGCCTGCCAGGTTATCGGATCTTACTCTTTTTGACTTCTTGTGGGGTCACATGAAGGAACTCGTCTACCGCACACTTGTCTCTACCATTGAAGAGCTGGTTGTCTGCATTGCAGACGCTAGCGAAAGAGTCTCCCCCCCCCCCCCCGGATGGGGGGAGGGGGGGGGGGTTCCGGCCCCCTCTTCCATGCTATGGTAAAACTTATTTGTTTAGGTGTCCCCTAACTGTGTGTAACGTTTGGTAACTACCTTTAGAAACGCCCTGTATATCTCATCGAATCTACCTAACAATCAAGGAGATACTTCATTTGTCCCCTGAAAAGCCCTAACCACCAAATTCACTTGATCTTCTTCCAGGACGCTAGCCAATTACGCCGCAACTCGTGTCGTCTGGAATCTAGCGCCATTGCTGACAAACAAGCTCAAGCGGGTCGTGGGCAAGATGGCAGCGCCACAGCGGACCCGGGAATGCAGCGATATAGTTGGCAACCAATTTGGTATCCCACTAGCTGCATTCTATGTGAAGAAGCACTTCCAGGACGACACCAAGGCCATGGTAAGGTCAAATATACAGTTTTCTTTTATGTCTTGGATATCATGAATCTAAAAAGACCCCCTCTTTCTTCAGACAGAAGACCTTGTGGACTACATCAAGGCAGGCTTCTTCACAGCGTTTGACGAAACAAGCTGGAAGAACGCCACCATAGACAAGGCTAAACACCAGGTAAGTCTAATTAGGTTTAAAATTCTAATAGGTAACAGATTAGGCCTACAACTCCTCATATCTCTGTCCATGACAACAGGTCAACGACATCAAAACCTTCGTCGGCTACCCAGAGGATATCCTGAACGAGACGTCCATCGATGACCTGTATGCTTCTGTAAGCCAAAATTCCTGTATGCTTCTGTAATTCTAACTCAATCTTAGGAATAACCAAAATTCCTGTATACTCGCAGTTGACTATGAACTCCAAAGAGTATTTCGAGAACTACCGCAAAGTGCTGACGTACTTAAGGGACCGGGGATTCACGTTACTCAAACAGAAGCCGGAAGCTCTAACTAGGTAAGTGTTTGCACCAGGTATACAATCAAGCAGGCTATATTCACTGTTTGCAAGTGTACTTCAGGACTTGTTGATTTGTGTACCAATCTTTTGCAGTTGGGAACAAAACGGCGGCGCAGCACTGGCCGACAGCATCATGTACTTCTTCCAAACCGACACGATATGTAAGTAAAGAAGTACCTGCGCACACAAGGGCTATCGAGACCATAAGGGGGTCTGCTTACACACGGTTTTCTCTGTAGTCCTGCATTTAAGGGTTTTCTTGACTATGACTTTTCTCTGCAGTCATTCCTGCCATTATCATCCAAGAAGTGTTCCAAGTCCAGAAAAACTTCCACTACACAAACTTTGGTTCACTGGGGGCTTCCATTGCGCGGGAAATCGCCAAGGGACTCCGCATTGGTGGTGGTATGTATACTTCTCTTTGACTGCCCTTAATATAACCAAAGGGCCTCCATGAGTTTGGTCTCTGGTTCTCTTTGACTGCCTTACCTATAACTAAACGGCTTAAATACGTTTGGTCTTGCTGATCCCTTTTCACTGCCCTTCTTCTAACCAAAGGGCCAGTATGAGCTTGGTTTGTTAACACTGTCCTATTGGTTTTCTTTGACTGTCTTTCTTATAACGAGAGGTCCTGCAAGAGTTTGGTTCGTTAAAAACTGTCCTATTGGTTTTCTTCTCTTTGATTGCCTTTCCTATAACCAAAGGGCTTAGTTATGTTTGATCTTATTGGTTCCTGTATATAATCAAAGGGCCTAGATGAGGTTGGTCTTTGAACACTGCCCTAATGGTTCTGCTGACTGCCCTTCCTATAACCAAAGGGCCTAAGTAAGCTTGGCCTTATTGGTTCCTTTCACTGCTCTTCCTAAAACCAAAGGGCCTGCATGAGTTTGGTCTGTTAACACTGCTCTATTGCTTCCTTTTAATTGCCTTTCTTAAAACCAAAGGACCTGAATGGGTATTGTCTTTTAACACTGTCCAACTTGTTCTCTTTGACTGCCCTTCCTATAACTAAAAGGGCCTGCATGAGTTTGGCCTAACACTGTCCTATTGGTTCTCTTTTTCTTGAGTGCCCTTCCTATAACCAAATAGCCTGCATGAGTTTGGTCTGTTAACAATATATTATTGGATCTTCTTCTCTTTGCCTGCCCTTTCTATAAACTAAGGGCATCAATGAGCTTGATCTGTTAACACCGTTTTTTTCTACAACAAGATCTCCGTCAAGTGCGATCCACCATAGGCCACCCGGCCAACGACACCATGTGGTGCATCGCCAAGCAGTTCCTCAACATCTCCTCCGAATACGACCAGTTCAAGGTAAGTTTGGGCACCTTCCCTGGAACTATGCCAAGATCACAGAAAGTAGCTTTATGGCACACTAGAGCCTTATAGCTTTAGGATTTTGGTTTTTCTCTTGCAGACCTCATCAATGGTGGAGGACTTCCAGATGCCATGGGAAGAAATCGAAGACTACATTGACCACTACCGAGGGCTCGAGGCCTCCTACAAGGTGAGGAACCTGTCAACTGGTATACAAGCTCTGCCAGCAATGGTAGACGTAATGCACGCTTATGCAATTGGTTGCGCAACCAGGTAGTTGTCGGCGACTAGGAAATCAAGAGCAACTCACCCAGCAACCAACTCACTAAGTTTTTTATCTGACAATTTTGCCCATCGTCGTTTCCGAATTGGTCTCTCGTGTTTGTCTCCCATTTTCTGGTTGCCAACAGCTAGTTGCCTGTGTGTTATCGTACGATCAAGCTTTTAGTACAAAGGTACTAACTTCTTGACGCTTATTGAAAGGCATTAATTACAGTAGATCCTAAGGCCCTAACTCATTGTCGACATATTGCCACTAACCACTACTGCACAACCAGTTGGTTCTTGCCGATCAGGAGACCAAGACCATCTCCCCTGGTATCCAAGAAATTCGGAAACAGCTCATCACGCTCTTTGTGTCGTGCTCTTTGTGACAACTTTCTTCTGCTTGGTTGCCCAATTGAGTTCCTATTTTTGGTTTCCCATTTTCTGGTTGCTGGCATCTAGTAGCAAGGATGTAAGGAGTCTAAGGGTTCTATAATAAGGATTTCTCTATTCTCCGTCGGTTATAAATAAGAGAAATACTACACCGGAACCAAAAGGTTCAGGAACCAAGAAGCGAGCAACTAGCTCGTAACATTCCTTTTCTCGCACCAGGCCTGACAACTTTCTCCTGCTTGGACGCGCAATTGGTCTCTCGTCTTTGGTTTTTGTTTTCTCGAGACCAAAGGTACTAAATTCAGTCTGATCAAGCTTTCAGTAAAGGGAACTAACTTCTTAGGCCTCGAGACATAACTAGAACACTTATCGTTTACGCACTTGGTTTTAGCAACCCGTCAGTTGCCGGAGGCCAAAAAATCAAGCGCAACGCATTCGGCGACTGGAAAGTTGCGCAGCCGATGGGATGGCTTATTTCTATTGACGTCTACGCACTAAGCGAGCAACCACCCCTTCCCGATCGCGTTTTTTGTTTATATCTGTGAAATAAACATTCATGGCCGGCCCGAGGACGAGGCGAACGGCGTGGCTTCACAACAAGTGCCGTGTTTCTAAAATCCCGCACCTTGATTTATCACGATCAAATATGTATGAAAATAGGTCCCAGAAGAGCATTTGCATTATAAACCAGGCCCCGAAATAGAATTTTACGTGATTCCTCGCTTTTTCATGGGCCTTGTCATCTTCTTCTTTGTCTCCTGTCAAAAAAGTTTTTTCCTATTAAAAAACCCTATGGATTTCGATACGGCGAGTTTTATCCTAGAAATAGGAAAGAGAAGAGCGAAAAAATTTTGAACATGCCTCTATGTCGACGTTCTTGTAATAGAGGGTGCACCCAATATTTCTTTTTTCCCCTTTTTGCTTTCTATTTAATAATATCGATAATGCGACTACATCCTTCGTCCATTTTGAGAGGTAGTCGGCCGATGCCGAACGAAGGCGAGAACGGTTTGTTTACCCATTCGGTCCCCCGTCTTTCGTTTCCAACCATAGTTGCCGGCAACTAGTTGCTAGAGCGTAAGAGGCCTTAACGCCCCTTATACAAGTAGTGGATTACAAAAGATCCCAAGGCCCCATATGCACTGGGTTAATACATCAATATCCTGTTGGCTGCGCAACCAGGTTTTTTGTTGGCGACTAAAAAATAAAGAAAAACTCATCAGACAACCAGCTCATCTCGTTTTTTGCCTCGCCTGATCCTAACAACATTTTCCTGCTTGGTTGCCCAATTGGTCTCCCATTTTCTGGTTGCCAGTAGCTAGGCGTAAGTAAGAAGCTGAAGAGCCTGGAATATAGATTTCTCGATGCTCTGTATCCCATTCTATACTTGAAGAAAATACTATACAAGACAGGAACACTCAACCAGTTCATCACGATCTATGTCTCGTTCTGTCAACTTTGTCCGGCTTGGTTGCCCAATTTCTGGTTGCGAGAAACTACATGCATGTCCCCATTATAACCCTGCAAGGGCTATTCGATAAACCTTATGCTCTTGTTTGTCTTCCTCAGGCTTACATCTTATGGCGCCAGTCTAAAGGATGGCTTGAGCCTGTCTACCCTGGAATGAACTTCACTGCCAACCAGTTCTTTTGGATCAGCTACGCCAACGTAAGTAGGTTTCATAAGTGCATTTACACACCAATAGAACAAATTTCGTATGTACACATGTATATCGCTTTTCAGAGTTTCTGTTCCAAGCCCACCCCAGGAGGCTACTTTTTCCACCACGCCTTGGCCAGGTCGTCTCTAAGGAACAGACTCAGGTAGGCTCAGCTTACCAGTAGATACTAGGCCTAGTAGATACTGATGTTGTCTTCACATGTAACTCAGGTATTCTTTTTATTTACAGAGTCAACCTAGCAGTGGCTAACATGCCCCAGTTCGGACGAGACTTTCAGTGCGAAGAGAAGCTCATGAATCCTTCAGTCAAGTGTACTTCTTGGTGACCCTGTGTCTGACATAAATGTACAGCAAAGAAAGTTCACCGAAGATGCTACGGACTTTGCAAATGGTGGGCTTCTCCTTACAGACCCCCTTATACGTACTGTTTATGTAACCAAATAAATCTATTTTACTACTATGTGCTGGAAGAATAACAGTGCAGCGAGTAGGGTTAAACGTTAAAAGAATAAAGTTTTATATTTTGCTGTTAAGAAGCGCACTTATTTGCTGTTATTCTTCATACAGAATCCTCCCATTTTATTACGTACCCACTTTATTATTAGGTCTTTTATACTCTTGCCCTGTCCGTAATTACATTTTCTCGAACTGTATGAAAGTTTTTCAAAGGCTTTTCTCGTCAATCGATAAATATGGGACAGATGATGCACAAGTTAAAAGATGGGTAATAACGGTGCAATGGCACGCCCTCAAATGGTACCATTACGATACCCCTTCAGAAGTTTTCAAATGAAAAGATATGGCATGTAATAGACCAATCAGTTCGTAGCAATGAATGCAGTGATGCTTAACAGGATCTGTTCATTCGTCAAAACATAATGCTACCGCCATTATGTTAGGCCTATATGCTATTATAGCAAGAGTAAGAATTCACAGTTACCGTAAAGATTGTCTCGTACCTCCATGTACAGTCCAAAATACGAGTTTTTTTTTTACTCAATCCAATATACAGGGTGTTGGTATTCACAAAGTCCGGATCCGATTTCCAAAAGCTATAGCTCGTGAACCGTTTACATTAAGTGAATGGCCCTCTCACCATTCAAATGAGGATGTTGTCAATTATTTTGTGGTTGCCGGCAAAGGGTTCTAAGGCGCCTTGCGAGAGAACAGTGAGTCCCTCAAAGGTGTATTGGCCACAAGGGTAACAGAGACTTCCCTTTGTTCGTGGCCACCGAGATCCCCTGATCTCACAGTGAGTGATTTCTTTTTGTGGGGCTTCACCAAGGACGCCGTTTTGTGCCACCCTTACCTACTGATTTGGAAGACCTTAAAAACCGAATAACTCAGGAGTGAATGGTGTTACACAGGATATGCTGGGAGGAATTTGATTATCGCCTGGTTTGTGTGCTGGGCAGCGGGAGGGGGAGGAAATATTGAACATTTGTAACAAAACTTTTCCGTTTACCGCACCTATATTTTAAAATTGGATCCGGACTTTGTGAACACTCTGTATAGTATTGTCAAGATATGCTATCAAAGTAATGCCATCTCTCTGTCGCCAAAGTAAATTCAACTAAAACAGACTTGACATTATTGATTTTGATTACAATCAGTGGGGTCATGGGCACTCTCGGCCGACATATTTTTATCCAATTAGCAATAAGCTTGGATGGGAAAACTGTAAGATAATATATAGATCTCATTTTGTTGAAACGAATAGCTGACAAAATACATAATATTACGAAGGGTGATCAAAAATTAATGTCGTGTATTTTTTTTCTCGAAAACGACGGCAGATATGGAAAAATTGCGATATATAAAAGTTAGTTTGGTTCATTGTTAAAGTTTCCTGTTAATGTCGTGTGCATCCGTCAAGCACTACGACGTAACAGTCCAAACAAGATGGCGGCTCTCGTTTCATCGTCCAGTGCTTTTGAGCGGCGGAGTGTTATGCGTTTTCTTTGTGCAAAAGGACTGAAACCAGTCGATATCCATAAGGGAATTGTGTCGGTGTACAGAGATGATATCGTGCAGCTCTGAACAGTACATCCTTGGTGCAAGGCTTTTTAAAGAAGGACGAGAGGACCTGCTGGACGAACATCGCTCTGGCCGGCCGCGGGAATCCCAGTGAGAGCAACATTGCCAATGTGGAAGCGTGGTGCGGGAGAACCGGCGGATTACCGTGAAAGAAATTGCTGCAACGTTGGACACTTCATATGGGACAGCGTACGACATTGTTCACGAGCAGCTCGGCTTTCGCAACGTGTCATGCAAATGGGTGCCACGATAGTTGACGGCCGAACATCAAGGTGCTCATTTCGATTCTTGTTCACTGCATCTCGCTCGATATCAGGAGGAGGGTCAGGATTTTTTGGATCGAATCGTCACAGGAGGTAGATCGAATCATGAGTCCACCATTTCACGCCCGAAACCAAGATGCAATCGGCGCTTTGGAAACACACCTCATTTCCCACAATGAAAAGTTCAAAACTGTGCTATCAGCCGGCAAGATCATGTCGACATGTTTTGGGGATTGTCGTGGTCCGATATTGGTCGAGTTTCTTCCACCGCATACCACTGTCAATTCCGAACGCTACAAAGGCACACTAAGGATTCTTCGAGCGGCCATACGCAGGAAAAGACCTGACTTGGCAATGGATGACAACGCAAGTCCCTAAACAGCGAAACGAGTCACTGACCTGTTGCAGCGATGGAACTGGGAAACACTGCTTCATCCTCCATTCAGCCCGGACCTCGCTCCCAGTGACTACCCTATCTTCGGACCGTTGAAGTCACTGGCCGGTCAACATTTCCGTGACGACGACCAGGTGAAATGGGCAGTTCGCAAATGATTCCACACTCAACCGGACGACTTTTATCGACAGGACGTGGATAAACTTGTCCACCGCTGGGATCGTCGTCTCATTCGGCTTGGAGATTATGTGGAAAAATAAAAGTTGAATTCTTCTATCGAATGTACATGGGTTTATTTTTTCCCGGTCACGATTTTAGAGAAAAAAATACGCGACATTAATTTTTAATCACCCCTCGTAAAAATAACATTTTGTTAATTCTGTACCCATTAACCAAACATAAGCAGTAATAAAGACGAAATATAGGAATAAATAAAATCACGTAGAACACTTCATGAATAGATGTACTAAAATGCTCATAAAGATTACAAACACCAACAAGATCGAGCATCAAAAAGTTACTCCGATCATTAAATTCAAAAAGTTTTGGATTAAAGATGATTTTAAAATTTTGTGACATTTCAGAATGCAAACTTATCAGATATAGAACACAAATACACGAGATATATCAGCACTTGAACAAAAGAAAGTGTGATTCACTGACATTGCAATCGTGTTCACGCAACTTGATTTTTAGAAATTATATTCTGTTCAAGGAAAGAAAATTGATCAGATTATGATTTAGACTAACGTATAAAGTTCCAAATCAGCCGAGTGAACAGGATAGATTTTTAATCATGGATTTATCGACAGAAAATGCAATTAGCGTATTTTGAAAAACGATGTAAGCACAATATATTCCGTGATATAAGTATATCTCAGCTATTTACTTAATACAGGGTGGGGAAGAAACAAGTCGACGTTTTAAATTTGGCGCCACGCCGACAGGTTGTGAAACACACATTGCTGAGTAAATTACGAGGGGCGTTCAAATTTGACCTGGACTTTATTGTTTAAAAAAACAGGAAACTAGAAACACATACTCAACACTATCAGTTGTTTCTCAAAGAACTCTCCTTGCTTCTTTACACATTTTTTCCAGTGTTCTGGGAACATCTGGATAGCGGTTCTGTAGAAATCTTCAGGCTGATGTCGAAACCACGTCAGGACAGCCTTTTCCACTTCCTCATTGGAGTCGAACCTCTGCCCTCCCAACAACTCTTTCAATGGTCCAAAAAGGTGTCAGCCGCAAGGCGGGTTGTATGGCGTTCCATAGTCAGTTTGGCTGTGTGTGGTCTGGCATTGTCTTGCAGAAAACAAACACCACCGGTAAGGAGTCCTGACCACTTTTTCCTTAGTGCCGGCTTCAGGGACGTCCTCAAAATCTCACAGTAGTGGGGTGCATTTATTGATCGATGTTCTTCAAGAAAATCGACATGAATGATGCCCTTAATGCCCCAGAATACAGTCGCTATCTCTTTCGTTGACGACGGTGTCATCTTGAATTTCTTGGATCTTGGCTAATCAGTGTGTCGCCACTTCATGCTCGCACGCTTGCTTTCAGGAGTATGGTGATGAATCCATGTCTCCTCCGTGGTCACAACACGCCTTAGGAAGCTATCAGCTTCCCTGTCATATCGCTGCAGCAGCACGGAACAGACTTCCACCAAGGTGGTTTTGTAATCTTCGGAGAGTTGCTTAGGGACCCATCTGGCACAGATCTTGTTGAATTTCAGCTTATCGTGGATGATGGTCTCCACACAGCCAGTGCTGATCTTCAGTACTGAAGCCAATTCTCGGACTTATCAGCTCATTTGTTCGTGCGATGATGCCATCATGGACCTGGCCGTGCCTTGCCTTATGAGATTCATTTCCGGTGAATTCTCGTCCTCCTTCAAACTTTTGGCATCAAGCAAAGACGGATGATCGAGACAAAGATGACTCGGTGAACTATCTTTGAAGTCTCTGATGAGTTCCAGATGCTTTCACGCCTTCGTTGTGGAGAAACTTGATTATAATTATTGGTTGTTCCACTTTGGTCGACACATCGCTGTCCGCCATTTAATTTAAACAAACAATCGGTTGTCATGGCAACCGGATGAGTGGTGCTGCATTTGCAGACGGTAGTTGCCATCCCAACAATGAAAGTTTAGATTTTTACAACAATGAAATTTACAAAAAATAAAATCCAGGTCAAGTTTGAACGCCTCTTCTTGTTTAAAGCCATCTAGTACAGAGGGTACCCTAGGGTGCTTCGCGATAATCTGCGGCACCTACTCCTACGAGGGAGTTTTGCGCCATCCCAGTAAATAACGACTGCTACGAGATGACAGTAGCAGCCGGGACCGACGGCTTAACGTGCCCTCCGAAGCACGGGGGGGTTTCATGATGGAAAAGCTGCTGGCGGACAAACAAACCAGTGGCTGTCACCAACTGCTGGAAAACCAGCTATGGTCACTTGGCAAATGGGTCAGACTAAAGTCCTCCAACAGCCGTGCCCCAAATAGCTGTCCCCAGTTTAAAGCCATTCTTCAAAGCTACTGTAACAGCGAGTTTTTCGACGACATTTTGACACTGGAAGGAATGGAAAAGTTCCGACACGCCAAACAATATTAAATTCGGTCACACAATTCATGTCTAGTTCATCCGGTCATCGCATCCGAAGTGTTCTCCAGGTGGCGTTGTTCCTACTCAAACGCGCCCTTACAAAATCTAAGCCACTTACCCATCCATGCTATCAAACACATCACCACATTCATAATTTCACATTTAAATTCTTCAGAATACATTTTAAGTTCGTCTTGATAATGATAGATTGCGCATTATCAACTGGTTGAACTAGAACTGTGCGAACACAGGAAAATGTACCCAGAATGGCACAAGCTTTTCAGCGCGTTTTTTCTATGAGGATTCTAATGAAAGTGAAAATTCTACATCTTTACCCGGTTCAAGCTCGGGCATGAAGCAAAAGAAATTCATGAAGATCTGGTCACTGTTTATGACCATCATGCTTATTCAACAATGAAAGTTTAAACAAACCAGGTAACCGAAAAGCCCAGGACCGATAGGATTTAAGGAATTCGAGGATAAAAAGGAAAGCAATGGTACTATATTGGTACCATTAAAGCCGTGCAAATGAACCAATTTTGGCAGTCATTATTTTTACGTTATATTCATCCATGACACGTCATTTTAAGTTGATTGATATATTGCATCCCATACCTTAGCGTAGAAAGTATTCAATGGACCATGATGGTACCACTAAATAACGTACAGTACTTTTGAATCAATTTCGACAATAATTATTTTTACGTAATATTCATTCATGACACGTCATCCCAAGCTGTTTGATATAAAGGGTGTTTCTAAATGGAAGGACAATAAGGACATAGTGTGATTCCATGCATCAATAGAAGCAAAAAGTTCCCTATCGAAAATGTCGAAAACTCTAAATTTAAATGGCGTCGTTACGTCATTTATGAACTTTCCGCACCAGCAGTTCATTAAATTCAAAGGGGGAGGAAGTTTAGTCAAAACAAAAACACATTATTGCTGTAGAGTGCCTGTTTTCTTTACGTATTAGATTTCATGTCCTTTCGAGGTGCTTGCGAAGTTTTTAAACAATACATAATGTCTTAAAACAATGTCCTAATCAAAGAGCATTTCAGTCTATTCAACTTATCAAAATAATGAACTGTGCCACTTGTTGAAATTAAATGACGTTTTCGCCAAGTTTTCACCAAACTTCGCGTGATGCTTAGACCCTTAACATTTGAATTTTGAACTTTTTGCATAAGGAACTTTAAGTTTGTTATCATGCAAAGGATCACGCTAGGTATTTATTATCCTTCCATTTCGAAACACCCTGTACTATAAGCATTATATAAACATTGAATGTTTCCAATTGACAATACTGGGACCACTAAACTACGTAAATTTGAACCAATTTCGACTATCATTAATTTTACGTTATATTCATTTATAACACATAATATCAAGCTGTTTGATATATTACATGCCATAGCATAGCATTGCCAGTTCCAATAGATCATTATGGTTCCACTAAACCACGTATCTTTGAACAATTTGGATTATCATTAATTTTACGTTATATTCATTCATTACACGTCATTCCAAGCTGCTTGATATATTATATGCCATAGCCTAGCACTGAAAGTTCCAATAGACCATCATGGTTCCATTAATCTACCTATCTTCGAACCAAATTGGACTACCATTAATTTTACGTTATATTCATTTATTCCAAGCTGTTTGATGTATTACATGCCTTTGTCTAGCATTGAAAGTGCCAATAGAGCCTCATGGTTCCAATAAACCACGTATCCTTGAACCAATTTGGTTCATCACTAATTATACGTTATATTCATTCATGAGAACCCGGAAACCACTGTGGATAACGACATAATGACCGATGAAAAAACCTCATGCCCATAAAAGAATATTTAATAAATAAATAAATAAATAAATAAATAAATAAATAAATAATAAAAAAAATAAAATAAAATAAAAAAATAAATAAAATAAAATATTTTTTTGGACAAGAGGTTTCTTCATCGGTCATTATATTCATTCATGCTGTTTGATCTATTACATGCCATAGCCTAGCATTGAAGGTTCCAATAGACCATCATGGTTCCACTAAACCAAGTATCTTTGAGCAATCTGGATTATCATTAATTTTACGTCATATTCATTCATTACACGTCATTCCATGCTATTTGATATATTACAAATACTGAAAGTATCCAGTGGACCATAATGGTTCCACTAAAACAAGTACATTGAACCAGTTTTGACTGATTTTGACCATCAAGGAAGACCATCACGTGTCTTCACTTAATTCACAAGCCTTTTCTCTGCCTTAGCTATGGAATGCCAAAGAGAGAACAGCATTGATCAGTGCACAGGCTATTTATACATTAAACTGTATAGTGAAAATCGTGGTCCCCTCTGTTATTTGTGACCTTTTGAACTGGAAGTATTTCACCGATTTTTTTCCACCAACGAACTCAGTCTTTCGTTTTATCTTAGGCTGAGGTCTAAAACTCTCACCGGTGAGAAGAGTTAGCGCTTGGTCGGTTTGAAATCCCGGTGAGAAATGCCATTTTAACGCGGTCAAAAATGCCAGTTAGCGTTGCTGTGCCTAACCGGTTAGTCTAACAGTCCTCACCGAGAAAAAGACGGTTAGCCCAGTGAGAAAACTACGTCATCATTCTCTCACCCGTGAGGGTTTTTGAACACAGCCATAGTTGTCGAATGGTGAAAACGGAAGTCGAAAATATGGAAGCGCTCGACCGCTAGAGTACCAGACAGACGGACGGACGGAAAAAGACAGTACCAATATTAGAGAATTATATAATGCTCTAACTAAAAACGATCATCCCATGCATTTTGTTAGAGCTTGGTTAGATGATGCTGCGAAAACGAGGAAGACGCAGAAATATAAAATCACGCCTACCAATGTAGTTTCTAAGTTCCGTGAAGCCTTTTTCCCATATAATGTTATTTCTGTTTGGAATGAACTTAATTATAGCGCTAGGAATCAGGTGATTAATTGTACTTTAGACCGCTGTTTCAACCATAAGGAACATGCCTATAATATTTTATTGCAGGCTTTGGATTTGCCTTAACAACCTTAGCTTGTCTGCTTTACATATCCCCTGTTGGGATGCAAATGTTCTAAATAATAATAATAATAATAAAAGATTAGAAAAAGTTGCGTGTTGAAAAAACTGACTTTCGTTTAATTTACCTCTAAATAGGGATTGGGCCACCTCTTTAGGTTTTCTTCATTTTTCACACATTTATAGCAAAAGCATGGGTTGAAATTGATTACAAATTCAAGGCTAAAAAGAAAATACAAAAAAAAATAAAAAATAAAAAAAAGCTTTTTAAAACCAAATTTTTACTTTAAAACGTTCACTAAACAGTAAATGATGCCTTTCACTTAAAAAGAAGCATTTAAATTAAATTTAAAATTTTTGAAATGGAAATATTGCACGAAGTGTTTATTATAGTATTAAAATTCGAAAAGAAAGCAAAACAGAAAGAAAGAATATAAAATCGTATTTATCAAATAGCATTTAATTTTTTTTAAACAAGCCACCACAATTTTACCTTATTTTAATTTTATGCATTCATATTATTATCTTATGTATTTGATTATTTTAGGACATTTTTTAACGTAAAAGTATGTGCTTAAAAATTATTCTTTCATTTACTTTTTTTTTATGCATAATAAATCGAGGTGCTTGTATATGGAAGATACCAAAACGCTGTTACCAAGCGTGGATATAGGGAGGGGCAACAACAGTGATATACTTCACTACTTCTCCCCCACTTTACGTGGGGCTTCTCCTACGTTCTGCGCATGCTCAGTGATCTAGTTCCATTTTGGTGGTTATTTTTAAGCTCAATTTGAATCTTCGTGCTGGAAACATAACCCTTCTAACATAACACTTCTAATATTAACAGTAGATTTGCTTCATTATGTTTTAAGTTTTATGGTGTTAAGTTCTAGATATGAATATGACGTATCTTATTTTGGTAGTATGATCAGTTGGTAAGTAAAATGTTACTTTAAACTTCTGCCACTACTTTCTACGAGTTATTCTAGATAAACCGTTTGTTGCAAGTGCGGAAAAAATTTTACAAGCCACTACTGCTATCAAGGATAGTGAGTATCAGTTTATAAAGATCTAATTTTTAATTTTAATCTATCGGATTACAAGAATCGGGATTCTCTTAAAAAGCTAAACTATTTAGTAATTACAATCGGGTTTCATTTTATTTTATAATACTAGACATTTCCAGATATAATGCATACAGGAACAACCTCGCTGGGATGGATATTAAAATGTACTGGATTAAATTCGGATGCAGGCTTTCTATATATATTGTTGCATAATGAGGTAAGTCTATAAAATAAAGATCTTAAAAATCTTAAAACAAAATTGTTTCATATATGGAATCTTCGTCTCCTTATCTTTGAAAATTTCTCCTGCAGTGGTATAGGTTTCGCACCAATATTTCAACGATTCATCTTTGATGTTGTAGGAAAATTAACAATCGAGGACTTCTTTTCATCATGAATCATCTGGTAAGCATTTCTTAATTTATTCGCATTTTTCTTTGAGTTTTCAAAAATTTAATTCATTTGGATCTTTATGATCATTACTTTAAATATTTTAGATTTTGAATTGAATTGAATTTATAAGGGGGTGGTTATCCAAGAAACCAAGCACCGCGACCTCAGGTCTATTGTACTATCCCCACTATCTTATATTAACCCTGTCTCACTAGTAGACCAGAAGCGTCTGCAAATCTTAAGATTTGCCTAGCAGTAACATTTTGAATTTTTGCAGGTTTTAGTATATAATCCCCTAAGTGTTTAAATCTAAGAAATGATAGATTATCACAACTGCAGAGAACATGAATTGAACTTTCCTCTGCTTCTTGGCATTTCCTACATGTAGCATCAGTTGTAACTCCAATTAAGGTCATATGTCTATTAAGATGACTGTGCCCTGTGAGGAGTTAAACAACTCTTTTAATTTCTATTCTTTTGATTTTTAACAACTCACCTTTCCTAGAAACAGGATATTTTGGATTAAGTTCCTTGGCTTTGTCTTTGACCATAGTCCTTAATCCATATATCATAATGCTGTCTACCCATATGAATTGGATAGTCAGTTTAATCAAACTTTGGGACAGTCCCAAGGATGGTTCAGGTCCTATGAATGGAGTCATGGACCCTTTTTTGGCAAGACAATCAGCAATTTCATTGCCTTCATAACCGCTGTGAGAAGGAATCCAACACAGTTTTACCTTGTTGTTCTTTACTAAATCACAGAGGGTACGATATTTTAGATTTAAAATCTAATGTGTTATTTGAATTAAATTTCAGTCCCAGCCGCTGCAGTGAGATAAACCTGAAGTTACCGATGAATGAATTGGCTCTGTGGTCTTAATGTAATTCAGTAAATTTCGTCTTGTAAAAACATCTCTAAGGTGACATTATGCTCTATTAAAATTCACTGCATTCAAGATTTTAAGTAAATGCTTGATATTTTTTAAACATGACCGACAAGAAACTGTTATTTTGAAATCTTTTCCTAATAAGCAGCTGTGGGAGCTTGTTGCCAACTTGAAATGGGAAAAACTCGAGATATAATCAAGACTGTAATAAACTGTGAGGAATCTGCACAATAATCCATCCCGTCGAGGAATTTATCTGACAGACTTCCCACAAGGTAAAAATCATAAGTCTATATGATCGCTCATGCATACATTTGAAATGTACATGATATTTTTTTAAGTTAATTTCTACATAGGATCTTACAAGGGGGGGGGGGGCCGCCCAGGTCTGTTAAGCTTGGATTTAACTGAAATTTAAATGTTGTTACACAAACCTTCCACTATTATATGGCATAGTAACTCATGCTGACGGGCATTAGTTTACGAGATACAATTATTTAAAGTTAGTTATGTAGGCTATTGATGTATATTTACAAATCCGGACAATGTGATATTTAAGTACTCCACGTGGTCATGTGGGTAAGTCAATAGATTACGATGCTAAAGTCCCGGTTTGAACTCCTGCTCCTTTCCCAATTTCATTTATTTATATTTTTTTAATCATGTTTTTGAACAAATTATATATGTAATTAATTATTAAAAACATATTTTGATAATTTTTTGCATATTATATTTCATTTGAGGAAAGTAAAAATTATTTATTTTATATATACAGTATATATAATTTATCACAAAGTAAATTAAGTTACTATGCCATATAACAGTGTGAGAGTTGCCTAACAACATATTTAAATTTCACTTAAATCCAAGTTTAACAGACCTGGTTCTCTCCTTGTTAGCTGCTTCTTTATTTATGCATTGAAGATGGTTAAAACAAAAAATTCCTATTTTCTTGTTTAGAAATATTTAATGTGTTTTAATACTTTATGCAGTTCACTATATCAAAGGTCTCGGAAGATATTCAACATCCCCTATGACGAGACTGTCGTGAGATTCAGACGTTGCCCTGTGCAGTTAAGCGTAGTTAAGCAGTGAAAGCTGGTCCCTCAAGAGGTAAATACAGAATTTTTTCCGTTCATTTTAATCTTAATGTGTTCGGCTTTAGCTAATCGTTTTGAAATCTTTAGGTTATTTATCGTCGAATGTTTCACTTCCAATAACCTCCAAAATGACATCGGCATTCAGAAAGGATCTTCTTGTGTGGAAGGAAAATGGACTATTAAAGTAGAGAACGAGTACTATATCCTTTATTAAAAAGAGTCATTTCTGTCCTTTTTATTGCATTCATTTTTACTAATTGACTTTTTTTTTTTTAATTTGAATATTCCAGATCGTGATTTGGACTACAACACAAGATTCATAAGACAACAGCATAAGAACCCAACATTTAAGTTCATGGTTATTTACATATAATGTACTTCCTTGCTCGTTTTCGTCTAACTTTTTAAAGTGGTTTAATGCTGAATAAGAACTTGAGAATTCTAATTCGTCGTTTTATAGGAATTTTGCGAGGAATGAATTTATAAGATTCAGGAGATTACTGGTTTTATAGGATTGAGGCATTAACTGGTTTTAGATTGAATTCTTAGGATACAGGCAAGTTTTAGGTATACAGTTTATAGGATTTGGTTTCCACTTTCTTTGAAGCTTTCAAATTCATTCTTAGTTGTTGAGTTTTGGAATTTGGTCGTAGTTTTGTTTCACATTTTAGTTCTTGGGTTTGTTTCAGTTGAACATACAGATTTCTCTGGCTCTTATTCAGTATAAAAACTTTGAATTTATAAATTTAGTTTCACTTATCTAAAGAGTAAGGAATTCGATTTATAGGTTGTAAATCCAAATTTATATATTTGCTTCGCCCAGTATTCTTAGATATTTTAATTGCTGATTTTTTAAATCTGTTGACGTTTCTTGCTTTAGACAAAATTCAATATTGTAATAATGCGAAATAAACATGTTTAAAATTTTGTATTCGTTAATCCATTTATTTAGGAAATCAATGGCATTGCGGTGGGTTATGGAAAACTTGGTTGCCATTTATTTCAGATTAATATTGAATAAATTAAATTAAATTAACACTCCAGAGATGGCGCGGGTGTTTGTAACACGGATGGTGGCGCGTGGTCTATGAGACCGCATTTTGAAACTACTGTTTTTTAATGTTCAAAAATGAAATTCATGAATCTTTATCTATCACTTAATTTACCTTATGGTTAATGGAAAACTTCAAAAAACTTTTCAATAATATCTTAAAAACGCAATTTTTAGAAAGAAATGTAAAAGCCCTTCTTTTTCCCTCAAAATTAGACATGAATAAATCAGGAAAGGCATTATAAAAATAAAATAGTTGAAAATTGATATTTTGCACTATTTTTACTTTTCATACATATATACTTTCCTATATAAAAGAAAACAATTATAAAAATGGATAAGAGCAATCATTTCTCACAGGATAAAACATGACTATTTTTGTATCATAAATAAACTAAAAAAAAATAAGTTTCCGGATTTTTAAAACTATTTTATTCAAAACTACTATAAACGGAGGTTAAATGTATGTGAAATTATATTTATAGAAGAGTTTATTGCTCTTAAACCTCAAAAAACTCTTCAATAATATCTAAAAAAAAAAACAACTTAATTGTTAGAAAGATATTTAAAAACCTTCTTTTTCCCTCAAAATTAGACATCAATAAATCAGGAGAGGCATTTATAAAAATAAAATAGTTGAAAATTGATATCTTTGGCTTTCGTACATACATAAAAGAAAATTATAAAAATGAATAATAGCAATCATTTCTCACAGGATAAAAAAACATGCCTATTTTTTTTTTTTATTGCAAAAAAAAAGTCGTTTCTGGATATTTAAAATTATTTTATTCAAAAATAGTATAAACGGAAGTTAAATATATGTGAAATTACGTTTCTAGAAGAGTTTATTGCTCTTGAAATTCAGAAACAGCATTAGTATTCTTGCGTTATTGCAGATTGCAATTTCTTCAAATATTTGTTTTAAAATAAAAGTTTCTAAGTAGAAAAATATCAATAAACAAAAATACATTGGAAATTAACTGGAGGATATGTTTAGGTAATAAAAAATTAAAAAGAAGTAAAATAAATGACTTCTACATCAAAACTTTTTAGTAACGAAATTGGTGGCAGGCGGTCCCTGAGATCGCACGTCTATTATATGGGAATCTATGCAAGCAATCGCGGGTTATGACATACTGACTTCTAGAAGGATCCAAAATGAAAGAATACAGAAGTGTCATTTGTTCCTCTTAAACTCATAAGAAGATATTCACGAAAATGTAGTGATGCGGTCTCTGAGACCGCGCGGCACCTCTGGAGTGTTAATTAAAATTCTAATTAAAGTATTAGATTACTTGTGAATAAATTACATTCGTTGAGTTTTTTTACATGAACTTTTCATCCAGGACCCCATTATAAGCACATGAGTATGGAAGAGCGTCAGACATCATTACTCGAGCAGTATTTTTTGTATGTACATGTGTGTATTCACGAAAGTAATTCTGCAGTATGTTACAGGAATTGAATTATTATAAGAGGTACGTTTGGAAATTAGGTACCATTAGGCTATTTAAAACGAGAAAGCCCATTCTAATTTAACAAAAGACTTTTAACAACGCACTTTTTAAAGTAAAAATATACTAAAAAGTAAAAGTAATTTTTCGTGCCTCTTACTATGTAAAAGCGTGGTGACGTCACAAATAAAGCACTTTTGTGAATGCTTTAGTCAGAGCAAATACGTGATGAATTGAGTTTTTAGTAGACTTATAAAATATTGACAGTTTAGAAAATATTAAACGCTCCGCCACATTTTTACCTTTTTTTTTAATTTATGGATTCCTGCTTATGAGGCACTAATTTTTTTTAGTGCACTTTTTAATCAACTTGTAATCCATGCTGTAATCCAGCTTGTACAAATACAGGTTCCGCCAAAAAATGTATACACACTTGAGCAAAAGAAAAACTATATAAAAGTTGTAAGCGATGAATATAAGTCCTCTTTGACTTCTACAATTACGACTGGGAAGACAAAGTGGTTATCATAAGCGTTGAGATACTTTTGAATACGGCGAATAAGGCTCCTATGCATTTTCTTAGCAAACAGTTATCAAGTAATCTCCTATGTCTATAATAGGTGGCAGTTGTGATTTTCTTTTATCGGGATCGTCTTCATTCAATGCATATACTGTAATAATATCGGGATTTTGCTGTTACGGAAAAAATTATAGATGACATCTGGTTAAGTGTGTATACATTTTTTTGCATATGAAAATGAAGAAAATCTGAATAGGTTGTCCGGGCTGTAAATTAAAGGAAGTTTGGTTTGGTTTGTTTGGTTTGTTTTGGTATTAACGTCCTTTTCAACTGCCATGGTCATTTCAGGACGGCGTTATAGGGGCCGCAAATTTTGCCTCGCAAGGGTTCTTTAACGTGCAGCCGGCAAACGAAATTAAAGGAAGAAAATCTGAAGAGTATCCTATCCTCTGCCGGGGATATAAATTAAATGAAAAATAAGTTGAAAATAAGCCTATTAAAGAATTTGAATTTTGAAAATTTTTAAATTGGATTGTATTGCCATTGGAAGTGAATCTGTACAAAATTTGAAGTCGTTTAAACAAAGGAAAGTGGGTGAAAAATTGATTACAGACTTGAGCGCAGTAACAACAGCAGGTGAGGAAACTGCGCCCGAAAGCATGTTACCTAAACGCATAGCCTGCAACAATTAGAAGAAAGCCTGCCCATGCGGATTATACCTTTCCTATTGTAAACGTGTCGCCAATTTTCCTGGAGATGTTTTGTCTTCTTAACGCAAGGAGCGCTAGTAGGACCTGTTTTAGTCAAGGTCTGTTTATTGACCTTGGATTTAGTATACATAAAACATGCTGAAATCTGTGATTCTCCAGCAAAATCTTCCATTTTTTTTAATGATAAAAAAATCATTGAATTTTTATTTCTTCAACATAACATTATCTGCTGGGCGTAAAATTGCTTTCAAGCAAATAATAAAATATATTAAGGGAAACATGAGAGAAGTTGAGTAAAAAAACTAAAAGAGAGAGGATAATTAATGGAAGTAAATTTTTAAAAAATAAATTGCAAAATACTGAAGTTGTGATATCCTTGGGAGAAATACAAAAACAGTAAATTAAAAACTTTTTAAATTTGCTCCATTAAATTTATTCAGTTGGTATAAGGGGTTCAATTCAGCAAACATTGAATGAAATATGTTTCTTAAGAACTATAGTGGTTTAAATGTTTTTAAGTTAAAATATTGCAGGAAATTAATGAATTTAATTTTTTAATATCAAAACTAAAACAAGAAATAATATGGGAAACAGCTTTTTTTTCTTTATTTCCTGTTCGGTACAACAGCGTTGCGTATTACGCAGAGGCTACGTACACGGCGCCGTTTATGCTTTATTTTCAAGTCGACGGGTGGCGCCGTGTATGGGCAGAATATTTGTTCGAGAGTTAGGGCGGACGCTTGGGTGGGCTTTCAGTTTGGCGAAAGATTTTCTTGATGTTGGCGAGAGATTGGTTTTTTCGTTAACGTTTAACGAATGGAAGTGACGTTGGGAAGCAAGTTCGGAGTGTATTCTCAACTTGATTTAGCAATCAAAAATTACGAGAAAACAAAGTTTGTTCAGTTGTGGAAATCAAGTTCCCCGACAATTGAAGGAGCGAGAAAGAGAGGTCTAAATAGAGAAATTAAGAGCGAATTAATATATTCGGAAGTTAAATATTCTTGTATCCACTCTGGATCGTACCAAAGTCGAACTACTGGCCAACGTCCGAATCAAGGGTTAGCGTAGCTACTTATTTTGAAAAAAATAAAATTTTGAATTTAAAATGTAATTATTACTATTAATTAATGAATAATTTGATATTTACGTTGCGCAGGACTTGTAGGCAAGGTTGCTTGGCCTTTATAAGAATTAAAGTTACGCCTGATGGAAAAGATTTAAATATTGTTGACCTGAATGAAGAACACAAAGATGAAGTTAATAATCAATACAAAAGGCGAACATCGATATTAACGTAAAGATTTTTACACTTTCACTGTTTTATTGCATTTTTTTAAACATAGTTTTGTTTTATTTTTACAGAAAGCCTTTGAATGTTTGCCTCGACAAAGAGCGCTAGATGAGACCGCAAGAAAGCTGACAGAAAAAATGCTGGAATTGCGAACAAACAAAAAGTTGATACAGAAGGAAATAATGTCAACACGAACACAGTTGTTAAACTAAAGGATCTTCATAATCTTGCGTATTCTCCAGAGCAAAGTAAACATTCCTTACAAAATATTTTGAGAAATCTGCGAAAGAAAGATTGTACTGTTGATCTGTTGAAAAATACTGAAAATGTTTAACTTGGAATTTTTTACCAGGACAGTGATATGAAAAAATTGTATGCAGCATATCCAGAAATTTTATTAGATTTTTATTTTAAAGTAAATGACAGAAGACTGCCGTTGTATATAATGCTGATAAAAGATGGGGATGGCAACAGTGAAATTGTAGTAATTTTTCTGCTTACTTATGAAACAGAAGAAGCAATGAGAGAAATGGCAAAGATTTTCAAGCTGCACAATCCCAATGCAATAAAGACACAATGTATTCTAACTGATAAGGACATGAACGAGCGTGCAGCATTTCAGTCAGAATTCCCTGATGCAAAACTACTTATTTGTTTATTTCATGCTCTAAGATGTTTCCGAAGGGAAATAACAGTGGATAAAAGACGCATCTCAAGTGGTCAGCGAGACACTTGCCTTGAAATTATACAGAAAATTGCTTCTGCGGAAAATGAGGAAGAATATGTTCGCTTTTACAGTGATTTAAAAAATACAGAGATCGAGTCTGTAATTGAATATTATGATGCTAACTAGCATGAGATCTGCAGCCAGTGGGTTGTAGGATTGCAACAACGACAAGGAATGACCTGTGGGAACAGAACAAACAATAGACTGGAATCAATCAATCAAAAAGTTGTCCAAGTAGTAAAGCGTCATGGATCCATCGATGGTATGTTTGAAGATTTGTTGAAACTTATCAGAAGTCTCAAAACCGAGAGAGATTGTAAGGCAGAAAATGCCCAAGCAAAGGTCCCCTTAAACGTGCCTGTAAGCTGCCAAAGTGAAATGCAATACTTCAACCTTTTGACTCCATTTGCATTTGCAAAGGTTTCGCAGACACACCTAGGGCACTCAAATCATAATTCAGTTGTTGTCTTGATATCGTATCGAAGGCCTTGGAGATGTCAGTCTGACCCAAAATAAATTTAAAGTTTTTGTCATATGCTACACAGGCCTTAATAAATATCTCAATCGGTGTCCAATTTACTTTGTGACCCGGCCGGG
>JAHWFO010051620.1:49279-114300 GCA_023313115.1 Rhysida immarginata | reverse complement strand
CCCCCCCCCCCCCCCGGCTGCTGTGACCATCGTACAGCAGTCGTTAATCCAGGTTCATCCAGGGACCCAACTCGTCGGCTTCTAGCCATACAGGCCCTGGATGGACGTATTGGATTATCAGTACTAATAAATAAAAAAAATAAAAAATAAAAATTACAAAGTTTGATGAAGGTTGAATTTGATTCAGCGGTGGTACATATTCTAATGACACCATAATCGTACTATTGAAATATTTCACTGCTAAAATATGTCATGTAATATATCAAGCAACATTGGAATGACATGTCCTGAACGAATATAGAAATATAGCTAATAAGTTTGGAGATGGTCGATATGTATTCAGGGGTACCTGTGATAATGATATCACTGTGGTACCATTGGAAATTTTCACTGCTAAGATATGGCGTGTAATATGTCAAACAAGTCGTAACGAGCTGTCGTGAACGAACATATAAGAATAATTACAAAGTTCGAAGACGGTTGAACCTGATTAAGTGGTACCTGTGCTAATGATACCATTAAGGTAGCATTAGAAATTTTCAATGCTAAGATAGGGCCTGTAACATATCAAACAACAAGTTACGACATGCCATGAATGAATATATAAGAATAGTTATATAATTCGTAGATTATCGAATTTGAATCACTGGAACCTGTTTTAAGGTTTTTAAAAGCAATTCAAGAATTATGTTTCAAATAGTTTATGTGACGGCGATTGGTTTAGCCTTTCGGTACTTGGTTATATCATTCCTTAATGGTTTATTCATTTAGAACACTAAACACTTATAGAACTATGCCTTGCCTTTCCATACCAGAGACTTCTTTAGTAACCACATGTAACCCTAACAATCAAAGGTTTAGTAAACAAATGCTTTCCTTTTTATCCTCGTATTCCGAAAATCCTATCTGTCCTGGGCATTTCGGTTGCCTGATTTGTTATTACTCTTGTAAATTCATTCGTGACATCACATGCTGAATGTATTACATGCCATATATTGTCTTTACTTTTTTCTATATTTAATCATTATCATCAAGGATGTATGGGTACAAAAATCCTTCTTCGGATTCTTTACATGTTTTCCAAAATATTACAGTTGAGCAGCCTCTCTGTTTTGTTTTGTTTTTTCATAAAAATAGGAATAGGCAGTGAAGAGAACTGGCGTTGCGGTTCCATTCGACTTTCGTTTTTTAAAATGCTACCAATCTTTCATCATAACCTCTCGTTGTCTATTCTTTTCACATCAAGGATATTTTATTTATTTACTATATACTCTTTTATGTTCATTAGTATTATTATTATTATTATCTTATTTTATATTTATCATTGTTCACTCCGCTCAAGGCAGCCTCGTTAAAACGCTCGCCGGCTCATTTTTATTACATTCAAAAGGACGAGAAACGAAAAACGTTCTTCATTGCTAGTACATAAAAGAGTTTAAAATATTGAGAAATAAAAGCAATTTTTTATATTTATTATTACTATTATAATAAATTTTCTTTTTCACTACTTCCCTGTTGCTTTTAGCGTCACGGTTTCATCAGAGAGGAAGTCGAATAGGCCCATTAAATTTCCATTTTACTTCAATAGGCTCGCCTCGCTATTAATCTTAACCAGCTTTTGATAATTTTTATTAGTATTATTATTATCATCATTAAAACATATCAAAGTATTCTAAACCTTATCAAATGAAATAATACTTTTATCCATTTTTTTTTATAAAATAATAAAATTCCAAGAATGCTAAAATCGCGCCAACAAGGAAGTAGACTGGTTTCAATGTAAGATTCCAGCTTCCTCGTATTGAATGTCTTCATTGAAGCTGATCTAATCGCTTTTCTTAATGCTTATCCATCCTATTGTGATATCCTATGAGCAATCATAGCCAATTATGCACTTTGAACGGTGTTTGCAATGAGAAAAGGGATTCTCTTGAGTGTATGATGTAAGTAAATATTTTTTATAAACTCAATGAATTAATATTTTGCTCTGGAAATTTTTGTGAGTACTAAGGAGTACATGCTGGATGTCCATAAACAAAGCTCACATTTTAAAAAGATCTAAAGGAGTCATTATTAACCTGGATTTTTTTTTGGTGATACAAGAAGAAACCTTATTAGGGCATACGCTTGTCGAGGAAATATTTCACTGTAGCCGCAGACTTCTAAAGTGTACTGCCAGCATCACCGAAACACCGTGAACTTCTTACGAGGTTGTTAGATCAGAAGTACGAGGGAATATAAGAAAATAACGCCATTTATTTTTAACAGAGGAAATATAGTCGCTGTTTAAAAGTTAACATAGCCAAAAAGAAGACTGAGTACATGCACAGACATTGCATAACAAGAATTGTTCCTGTGCACGCGCACTACGTGCTACCCAGTCATTTTACAAAAGGCCGCCGCAGCTATCACATCGTCTACAGTGAGGAGGGGCTCTAGAAATTTAGGCGTCGACTACTTAGGTCATTTTGCGCCTTTTACACAAGTTATATCTGTACGCAGCCCGGGACAAACACAAACATCCCTACGGCGGGATTCGAACCCACGGCCAGGCGGACTCGAGAACTAGAAAGCCTACGCCCTAGAGTGGAAGAACAGCGAGCTCTTATCAGGTTTCTTTTCGCAAAAGGTAAGAAACCCGCTGAAATTCATGGGGAAAAGGTAGAAGTTTACAGTGCCGCCTGTCTGGACTATTCCAAGTGTGCAAATGGTGTAAAATATTTCGGGACGGAAGAGTTAGCCTTGCCGAAAAACAGTTCTGGGCGGTCTGCGTGAGCGGCAACGCCAGTCATTATCGAGGACATTAACAACACAATCAGAGAAAACCGTCGCATTTCCTTGAAAGAAGTGAGTGAAACTTTTCACATATCCTATGGATCTGCATGGGATATGATGCATGAGAAGCTTGGATACCGCAAAGTTTGATCGGATTGGATTCCAAAAAGTCTGACATCAGAACAGACCGGCAAATGAATGGCGTGCAGTCTGCAACATCTGCAGCGGTTCAACCAAGAGGAAAATGCGTTTCTGAATGAGATGAGTCCTGGATCTTGCATTTTACACCTGAGCCTAAACTGCAAGCATTGTGTGAAAACATCCACATTCTCCAGTTCGCAAAAAATTCAAGGATTCTCCTTCAGCTCAGAAAATTTGTACTGACAGATTTTTGGAATATGTAATGCATCCTATTCGCAGAGTTTCTGCCTCGTGGGTCGACCGTCAACGCCGCTACCTATTGAGAAACGTTGAATAAACTGACAAATGCTATACTGGATAAGCGACCAGAAAGAAGACACGATGTTCGACTTCTTCATGACAATGCACGCTCGCATAGGGCCAAAGTCGTCAAAGCAGAACTGGTGCGTTTCGGTTGGGAGGTTCTGGACTATCCACGCTACAGTCCGGACTCAGCGCCCTCGGACTACCACCGCTTTGGTACCATGAAGAGATTTCTGGGTGGTCAGAGGTTTGAGACTGATGAGGAAACTCAAATCTGCCATGCGTCATTGGCTGTATTCACATCCGACGGAGTTTTATGAAAGGAGTATTCTGAAACTGGTGTAACATTGGAATAAATGCCTAAATCGTCAAGGTGCGTATGTCAAAGTAGCTAAAAACGTATAGTTTCAGATGCACTTAGTTGTTTATATCTATGTTTTGCAATTTTCTTTGAAAAAAATAAATGGCCTTATTTTCTGTTATTTTCACGTAAGGTGGCCTGTGTTGGTTTTTTTCGTTAAAATAGACCTAAACATTTTTTTCGCTGAAATAGACTTAAAAACTCATGATTCGAGAAAAAAATCCCATCTGTACATAAGTGATCAATTTTGTGCAGCTAATTCATCTGATAACCCTCTGAGGTGGCTGGATGCTCGTTATGATTCGTGGGAGTGGCTAGGCGACTACGATAATTCTTCCGACGTAGCTAGCAGGTTTATTATCTGGCACCGGTGAAGATTGTTTATTCTGAAACTCCCTTATGCTGGAGTGGACGAGAAGAGGCTGCTTCATGCAACTAGCAGAACCAAAAGAATTTAATACACTGATAGAGGGTTTCACTGATGTGCCTTTTTAGAGATGTTAATTTTTTTCTTAAAATGAATAAATGGCTGTAGCATTCATTTTAGAAAAGCAAATTCAATAAATTCAAGCGTACAACTCCTTGCCAAAAATCAGGATAACGGCATTTTACGTTCTGAAATTAAATTTGAGTGGAGAGTAATCAACGAGCTTTTGTAGCTACAGGTTTAGACTTTTTTCCTGGGTGATGTACTTATTCCTCTAGTCGACTTCAAATGGAACATTAATTTATTCACAAATTAAAATTTACATTTAACAAATAGAAGATGACAAAGTATTAGAATAATTTCCAAAATCTCCTATTTGGTGGGCAGAAATATTGCAAGTAATTTAAGCGTGGTTCCCACATGCGTAAAAACAACGGCAGAAACCACAAAGCAGAAAAATTTTTTGATGTCACTTCCTGTTTTCGTCTCTTCTGCCCGACTGAAAATTTCTGCTTTTTAGAGTTGGGTTGAGTTCAACTTTTGTGGCACAAGCAGGGCAGAAACGATTGCTCAGCCAATAGAAAACGATCTCTGCAGTGACGTCACAGTGACGTCCTCTCTCTCTCACAAAATAAAAATGTCGGACACTCAGCTCACAAAGGTGAAGAGGCCGAGAAAGAAAATTGATGTAGAAGCGCTAATAGAAGAGGTGCGAAATATATATTTATTAATTAATTAGTCAAAGTAAATTGAATCAACAACAATTGAATGCAAAAATTCGATGTGATGATTGATGAGGAATGAACGAACTGTGTACGTACCGTGTCCATCGAAGCCGACTGTTTAGATCGATCGACGGCTTCGGTGCAGTGCATTTGTGTTGGGCAAAACTTCTGCTATCTTATCCTTTTGAGTTTCTGCCATGTGGGACACCTGCAGGAGCAGAAAGTAAAAAGGCAGAAAAAAATACGCCCTGGTTTCTGCTCTTTTGTTTTCTGCCAGTGGGAACCACGCTTTACATATCTTTTGTTAATGTTCAATATAAAAGGCATTGCAATTTTTCTTAGCTCAGACGGAGCAATATGGATAGAAAATCAGACGTGTATCATGTCACAAAGCGAGCCATATGTGATCTTTTTGGAACTGAAATTGCGAAAATCATGAAGTGCTCCCAGTCTACAGTGGTAAAGATGTTAAAACAACAAAAGGAGGATCCAACTTTTACAAGATATCGAAAGAGATATGGATGTAAACGCAAGACTAGTGAGAGGCAGGACAGGCACCTGAAGAACATAGTGAAGAAACGCAGTTTCAAAAGTGTTAAATATATTCATTTTGAGTAGAAAAACTGTGGAGCAACCGTATCTAGCAGAACTACAAACAGATCACTACACAAATTTGCGTTTCAGCCCAGATTTTCCAAAACTAAACTTCTCATGACGTTGAAGCAAAGACCAACCCATGTAAAGGGGTGCAATGAAAGAGTTACTTAGGGACAGGAGTAACAAGCTATTTAATGACGAATTCGTGTTTTCTTTTTCTTTTGCTGACCAAGGCTCACATATGTGGAGACAGGCATAAGCAGCGTACAACAGAAACTCCTTCAACAGATCAGGGTTATTTGCTGCTTCAGTAATGATAATGAAATATTATGGATAGGGAAATTTTGTTACGTAAATTGTGTGGTCAATGCCGCAGTCTATCAAGAAATACTTGACAATTTCATGATCCCATCATCTGAAGATCTTTGCTGTGGTTCCTTTTTGTTCTAGCAGGATGGTGCGTGTAGTCGTATTGCTAAATCCAAGAAAAAGTGTCTTCACCAGGAAATATCTGCATGTTACGTGGCCAATAATTCACCAGACATTAATCTAACTGAAAATTTATGGAGGTTGATGAAGGCTAGACAACACTTCAGCAAACACTTCCACAGACTAAACAGGAGTTGAATTCGGAAATCCAACATTTCGGTCCAATGAGTCGTAAAGAATGTTCTAAGTTGGTCAACAGCATGCCAAATAGGCTAAATCTTATAAATAAAGCCAAAAGCGACGCAATTAAGTAATAATTTGATGAATCCTTTTCGATTAAAGTGATTTGTGTAGCTTTTTTTTTGTCATTATTCTAATTTTTTGTCTCTATTTCTGGATTATTCTATTATTTAGTCATCTTCAATTTATTTAATGTAAATTTTAAATTTTGAATAAATTAATTTTTCTTTTTGAGATCTACTAGAGGAATAAGTACATCATCCATGAAAAAAGTATAAACGCGTAGTTCCAAAAGCTCGTTGATTAATCTCCACTCAAATTTAACTTCAGAACTTAATATACCGCTATTCTAATTTTTTGGCAAGGAGTTGTACACCTCTTCTCATTGAGCCGAATAATATTTAGTTAGTATCGTACATCGTTTGACTCTGATGAGCCAAATAGAACGTCTTCCAGTGTCCCGAGAGAAACTTCTCTACTATAAAACCCTTCCTATTGCTATTAACATACCACAACCTTCCTAATGCTATGGCAGCACATCCAGTCATTTTCCCTGTTTAAATTGCCATAGAATCAACAATATTCGCGTGACTGATTACTAACCAGCCATGCCGTCTATTACGAAAAAAGTTGGCAGAGTAAATTTTCAATTGCAGTCTCCGATATTCAATGAAGCCAACAAATGTCGAAGCCAAAGCAAATTCAATGCGACCGCACAACCAGCGTGTTTATCATTAACTACTTTTTTAACAATGGTGCTTTCGGACCATGTTAATATACAGACAGCCACTGCTGTAACCTAAAGTGGGATTTGAAATCCACATCTGTGTAGTAGAGGAACAATATCAGATACAGAACCCTCTAGTTTTGCTTCCTCGCAGCCTAAATTTTTTATCGCAAACATGATGATCATCCATATGCCAAACTCTCATCCTCTTCTTACATATCCTCTAGGTTTACTGTTTAAAATAATAACTAATTCCAAGAGAACTGTCCTTTTATTCAGCAACTAGGCTGAAGAGACTGAGGTTTTAAAAAATGTGCGGATTGTAAGGTCCTTGGTTCGAATCCAGCTCGCGTAATTTCCACATTAGAACTGATAATCACGCTAAGCGGACAGTAGTAAAGAGTGACGTCAACCAAAAAGTCCATTAAGGCAAATGAAGCTCTAACAGAACGCATGGCGTCATCGAGTCCTCGCATTCGATGCAAAAGGCCTAAGCAATAACCCTAAAATCGCTAATAAAGATCTCATCGATAACCGCGATGTCATTAAAGCAAAGAATCGAATTATCGCATCAGCGCTTTGGATAACGATCGATCCAATTTGATCATTATATCCATTAAAAACACAATTTCACGAATTTCAAGGATAAGATAAGCGGATAGGCCTATTTATTAGGCATAATTTATGGAAAAAAATTCGAAAATGTTCGCTACTTCTCTTTCCTTTCAAATGAAAAGAAACAACAAACAACGCCGACATGACGAGGAAAAAACTATTTACTGGAGGAAGGCAATCAATAGGCGAATCGATCACGTGACGTGTGGCATGAATGATGATGGTATACAAATGCTGTATCTCAGATCTTATCGATAAGGAAGGCTTAAATTATATCGACGCTGTAATCTAGAGTTAGCCGGAAAAGAGGAGTTTTCCTTTTGCAAAATAAGATATCAATGAGGGAACTCGTTCACGGTCACTTGCAGTTTATGAATAGCGGACTGCATCATACGTAATCCTGGAGTACATAGTTTATAGGAACGCATACTTTATTACGCAAGAATCATTCGCCTTTTGTTTTAAGATTACAAAATCACTTGAACCTGGGGGCCCTTTATCTTGAATTCTAACATGCATGCGAGTTGACATGAAATATTTTTAAGTCAATGGAAGACCAGGCACAACATCAGACATTTCATAAGTTCTCTTAGCAAGTTTCTTGGAACAGGAATTTGGAACAAGGCATTGCTGGATATAGTACATTCCACCATATCCAACAACATTATTTATAGGATTGAGATCTGGATGATTCGCTAAACCACTGCTGAACCAACCAGTAGCACTGTCGGCAACAATGCCTAGGTAGTCCATGGAACCGGCCAGACCATGAATACCAGAGAACCAGTTCCATACCAGTAAAACTTCCTGGATAGACTACATGCTTGTTGTATGACCAAGGCCTGGGTAAAGATACAACCTGTCGATGTTTTGAAGTTATACTGCTTCTTTTGAATGAGCCGGGATTCCAAGATTTACTTGCAGAGAAAACTGGTTTGCCTACAAGATGGGAACAGTTGGGCATAGGTCTATTTGCTTATCTAAGAACTTCTGGCTTCCTGGACGAATAGAGACTGGATACTGCAGAAGGTGGTTCAGACCGCTTAGTGTACTTGTAGAATTTCATTTAGAACTTTGATATGTCAAGTAGGTTGAGCAAGATACTGTTCTAGGTTTCGTGTGGCCTAATGACCTAAATGTCCTAAAACATTCTCTATGAGATACAGATCTGGATAACCTCTGCTAAAGCAAATAGTAGCATTATCGTCCACAAAGAAGCCGTCCCATGCAAGAAAAAGCATACCAGCAAAAAAAGCATCATACCATTGCACCTTAAAGCTTCTGTTTCATGGGATTCTGGCCAAACCCTCTGTCTACTGTCGGGTCTAACAATAAGTCTCTCCAGGGTTTTGGAAATCGGTTGAATAGTCGACAAACATAACCGAAACGCTCATACCAGCGTTTTCTACGTCCTACAGGTCTTCCATATATCTACTCTTGCTGCAGACGCGCTAAATCACGTCACAAAGTCACACGAACACATGTAATCCATATTGGATGTAAACCCATAAAAGCACATAGATTAGATTAGGTGACTGTGGTGACCCCATCGGCAAAACCTACAACTACGTCGCGGTGCCTATTACGAATGCAAACTGTCTGTCATAGTTACAGTTCCAATGACTTCCAATAAAACGGCTTGAAACAAATTTCCACATAACCTAGCATCTGTCAGTGGCCTTCCCAGTGAAAATCTGAATAGGCAGAAGCCCAACCACGGGAAAGGCGTCTTTCTCCCCGGCAGCCAGTGGTTCAATCTCCGCCAGCGAGACAATTTAGCATTTCTTACATAGCTGAGCATTAAGTCAACTCTATGGATAAGCAGTTACGTGACTCCATAGCACGCGGCAATATTTTATTAGACTCTTACCTAGTGACCTTTAGAGTGAGATTACCGTGACCATGTTTGTCATTCACTGGTCTGGAACTTTAACCTAAACTATCATAACCACCGCATTCTACAGCTGTCGAACTTAGTCAAAATTCGAGTAGGCAGAAGCCCAACCACAGGAAGGCGTCTTCTCCCCGGCGGCCAGTGCTTCTATCGCCGCCAGCGAGATAACGATGTCCGTGCTTTTCGTCTTGGGCATCGACTGATTCTGATATCGAGCTGAAAATCCATATGGACTGTCATATTATGGATAAGCAGCCTTCTAATATATTATGGACATGTTAGCTCTATGTGTATACTTAACCTGACTAAAACCAGCCTTATCCTATATCAATAGCTGAGCAGCAGAAGCCCAACCACGGGAAAGACGCCTTCTCCCTGGCGGCTGATGCTCCATCCAGTCGCCGCCAGCAAGACGATCATGTCCGTACTTTTTAGTGTTGGGCTACTCATTTCTCTCCTGATTCTGATATCGAGCTGATATTATGGGCAAGCAGCAGAGGAGTCAATTGGCTCCATAGTACGTGAGAATACTTTATTAGACTCTTATCTGATGGCTTTAAGAGTGAGGTAACCGTAACTTGTCAAAACCTAACCTAACCTAACCATAGCTTCATCCTATATCAATATACGTATAGGCAGAAGCCCAACCACGGAAAAGGCGTCTTCTCCCCGGCGGGCGATGCCGCATCCAATCGCCGCCGGCGAGACGACCATGTCCGTGCTTTTTTTTCATCACTTTTTTCTGATATCAAGCAAGGAATTGAAAGCTGAGTTGGAAGCGAACCAAGAACTCTCTAACCTTTAGAGTGAAGTAACTGTGACCACGTGTGTATACGAGTACTCATGTACTCCGGTGATACTCATGCACTTGAGCGCTGGAATTCGATTAGAGAGGCGGGGGGGAGGTGAGAGCAACAGGCTGTAATTGTATCGGAACCCATTGAGTAGGGCACGTCATTTCCGGCTTATCCGATTGCGAGCGGCGCGTGCTCCAAACCACGTGATGATCCTCCCCATTGACTGTGTCTCTTTCTCTCTTTCTCTCTCCAGTCGCAACCAGCCGGGCCTGAGCGACAGTCCACCCGACCACGGCGTCCAGGCTGAAGGTGTGGGTGACGACGACGACGACCCGCGTCATCCCCATCGCCGCCGCCGCCGCCGCCATGCACCACAACAAGGAAGGCACGGAGAGCCGGCTCACACTTGCCACCATCAGCGCATCCACTAACAACACTGAGTAAGTACTACTCATACTGCTTTTCCATACACCATAAGTACACTCAATCCCAATACTACCCTCTTCGTGCAGCTCAATTAGCTCATCACCTCCAGGACGCAGCCTTTTGAAAATCAATCGCTCCACTAGGAACTAAAATTAAAAAAAAAATTTGAGCCTTAAAGCTGAAGTAACCTGACAATCAGCTGAAATGACGAGTCGTCGTCTTCAATTACCTCTCACTCGTGGAACCTCCGATGCCAATTTCCTTTACGGAAGGTGTCGCCAAGCTTAAGCTACGCAGCAGTCAATTGAAATATGTATTAGTCTTGCTCACGCTATCAAAAGGCCATTAGCCTCCTCCATTAAGGTCGTGGGTTCACAAGCTTGTATGTTCATTATTAACCAGGACATGCATAAATAAAATAAAAAACTTTTTAAGTGTTCTTATTAAATGAGCTTCGAACCCGCGACCTATTCGTGCTTTCCATAATGTTAGGGATCAACCCATGGCTTCAACTTAAAACAGGACACTGCATAAACCAACAGTACGCAACTGTGAGCCTAAACTTGCTTGACATGAGGTTCACTTGTACATCAGAAATCAAGAAAACATCCGGCGCGTGCTCTAACCAAATGAAACATACCCCTCCCCCCCGGGTAGTTGCATACAGGTGGTTAATGGTCACTACTTTTTCTCATTCAGTCACAAACCGGCTTTGTTGACTTCTGACGCACATGTGTAGCTTCCAGTAAACGGACTGCACAACACAGCTGCAATCATGGTTCCCAAAGGAAGACGTCCTATTCAGTTAACCATACACGAACGATCAAATGAGAAACCTCCTGTTTATGGGACCCCTTCTGTCCCGAACAGTAACATGCATGTAGGTTGGCATGTAGTCAGTAAGGTGTTGAAGCACTAGTAAGTCAATAGAAGACCAGGCTACAACCTAATGCCTTCGGTTTGCTGGAAAGGATCTTGCTCTCTTATATGTCGTTCCTTCCCCGCCCCATGTCTTATCAAACATATAAGACCCTTCTCGTCCATGAACAGGCTATTCCTTGCCGGATAAATGGCACGGACTGGTCGGCAACAATGTTCAGATAGTCCTTAGAACGCATGAACATCAGGGGAATATGCTGCTTCCTTACAAAGTAATAAGTGTATACCAACTGGGACACCGCAAACACTGGTACAGCAAGGCTGTCTCCAATTGTCGTAATGACTACTAAGTACTTAAAGTGGAATTTGTCCTTTCGAATATATGCATGCTTGGAAAGACATGTTGGTACCACCTATCCGAGAGTAAGATACAGTTCCAAGAAATCTGCTAAGAGGACCAAAGGAATATGTGGTGGTCATTCACTGGCTTTTAAGTGCTTCAACACCGCACTGACTCTACGCCAAAGCTCGTATTGAGTCATCCGCTCTGTGTATAAGTGGCGTTCATAAAGTTCGTACAATCACTGTGACATAAAACTTGGTGATGGAGTTAATCTTTTTCAACTTAAGTACCACACAACTTTACATATTTCTCTCAATGATGGATGACCTGATGACCATTTTTGTATAGATCCATGTTCTGATCATTGAGAAAGTGTTCCACCTCAGAAATCACCTCATCGTCGTCATGAAAACACTTGCCATCCCATCTGAGAGAAGAGGAAGAAGTCACTGAGTTCCAGTTCTGGGGGGGGGGGGAGAGGCAGAATTTCATAGCTCAAAGCACCTGCACGTGTGACAGTCTCCTGCGCAGAGTAAGCGGACGCGTTGTCGTGTGGTAAGTTGTCCTTGATCAGCTTCCCGCGGCGTTTCTGAATGGCTACCCGCAAATTTGACTGAAGATCCTGGTAATGCTTGCCAGTGATTGTTTGCCCTTTACGGCGTAGTCGGTCAGGAGAACATTTTGCAATCCCAAAGGATCCTGAGCATCACCTTCCCCGATGACGCCTGCGTCTTTGCCTTCTTTGGTGGTGGTGACTCGATTTTCTTCGATTGTTTGCTCTGCTCTTTCGTCTTTGGGTCGTAGTGTACACCCAGCACTCATCCAAGGCGATCAGGCGTTCAAAGATCGTCCACATTGGTGTTGCACAGCTATATCATTGTCTTCTGCTACTGCTGCCTTTAAGAAAACCTTTTTGCATTGTCGTGAACAGCCGCGGAAACAATTGCGCTGCAACCTTTGTCATGTGCAACTCGTTCTGCAGGATGTTGAACACAGGCCCATGACACCGCAGACATGACACCCAATCTCCAGTTTAGCGGTCTTTGGGACTTTTGGAGGTATTCTTGCTGTTGCGTTTTCTGCATACAACTTGAGTCTATTGTGCCAACTATCAACTCTTGTTGTACGTGATAAGATACCCATATTCATCTTGGAATGTCCTGGGCTTTGATGAAGAAACCATGTATTTCGAGGTTTACAAGCACAAGTCTACAATTGTGGGAACAGTTGAGCATGGATCCATTTGTTAATCCAGGAACCTTCCAGGAACTTTGGCTTCCTGGATGAGTAAAGTCTGTGATCTGCAAAAGATGGTCTGACCACTTAGTGCACTTGTTGCTATAGATGTTCAGTTTATCAAGTAGGTTGGACAAGACATTAGATTAGGTTTCATGGAGTTCAATAGCAGGATTAAGTACTTGTGTATGATTAGATATCCATGACCTATAACTGTTTGGTTTTAAGTACATTTCCAATATCAATAACTGTATTAAGTACCCCTGATGTCTACTTCTGGTGCACTTTGTATGGATTGGATTTATTTGAGCGGATCGATACTGAACGGCTCTTGTGCTCTTTAGATCGGAATTCGTGGCTTGGATCCTGTGGTGGAGTCTTTTTAAAATACAAGTGGCTGAAAACACTTGTGCCCAACACTTATCACGGGTACATAGTCATACAAGACTACCTAATACAGTTTTGAATGCCTTTCTGAGATGGATACCCAGAGTTCAAGAAACTTTAGTCCAAATGTTTTTGGCAATGTCCACTATATACGAGGGGCGATTGATAAATAAGGTCTGTAACTTTTTAATTTGTAACCGATTTTCAAAATTCTTTTTGTATCTTATACTCACATTTGTCCTCTATGTAATGCACTCCGGAATTCCTCTCCGTCGGGTGCACCCAAGTAGTCACGCGTTGGCGCAATGCGTGGAAAGGGATGGGGACTATGTCGAAAAGTGAACAGTGCATTACATAGAGGACAAATGTGAGTATAAGATACAAAAAGAATTTTGAAAAACGGTTAACAAATAAAAAAGTTACAACCATGGAGACCTTATTTATCAATCGCCCCTCGTACAAAGAAAGCACACAAAAAAGTTAATATCCATATTGTACGTACTACCAAATACTTAAAGGTCATGGGTATCTTATCATGCAGGGGTATCCGATCCTGTTGCTGAAAGTCGGTAATGTACTTATCCATAACGTTCAAGGGTTTGGTTGCTGTTTGGTAACTCGGTAAAAAAAACAGATACTCAAACGTCATGGTTACCTTGTCACACAGGAGCACTTAATACAGTTGTTGCTGTTAGTACTATACTTAAAACCAGACACTGAGTTTGATGTAACAATATACACTCGCATGCCAAAAGTCATGGGATAGCAGTGGGCTATTTTTCAAGTGGCAGTAGCTTCATGTGCAAACAGTATAAATATGCAAATCAGTGTCAGTAGATTTAGTTCTACTGTCATGAGTAAGGGGTGAGGTGTTCAGTGTGACGGTTGCTACACGACGAGAGCTATCCGAGTTCGAACGTGGAGCACAACGTATGGATCATTCAATATCGGAGGTGGCTCAAGAATTCGACATCTCACGGTCCAGTTTCAAGAGTCTACCGAGAGTACCAACTTGACGGCATTACCTCCCGCCATGGACAACGCAATGGTCGACCACATCTTCTCAATGAACGGGAGCAACGGCGTCTGAGTAGGATGGTCACCGCTAACAAGCAACTGACACTACGCCAGATGACATCAGATTTTAACCAGGGTGAACACTAGAGCCTGTAGCGATGCGAACTATGCAACGAAATCTGGTGTCCATGGGAATGGAAGCAGCAGACCCATGAGGGTGCCCTTACTGAAAACAAGACATCGTCAGCAACGTCTCTCCTGGACCCACGAACACATCGACTGGACACTTGGCAACTGGAAACGTTTGATCTGGCCTGATGAGTCTCGATTCCATCTGTTACGAGCTGATGGTTGGGCTCAGTGTGGCGCAGACCCCATAATGACCATAGACCCAAGTTGTCAAGCAATCACTGTGCAAGCCAGTGGTGGCTCCGTAATGGGCAATTGTGGGAAGCTCTCCAGTCGGAATGGTTGGCAATGTCTTCAGATGTTTTCCTCCGACTTGTGGAATCGATGCCACGTCGCACTGTGGTACTTCGACGTGTTAGAGGAGGCCCCACACGTTATTAGGTATTATCCCATGACTTTTGGCATGTGAGTGTATGAGCTATCGTTATCAAGAAATTCTGGCTAAATCATTGGGACTTATGTTAGAGGCTTTGATATGGCAACGCCGTAATTGCGTGGTCGGATTTTGCCGTGCGGGCAAACTTCAGAGATAAGAAATTTTGTTCGTCGCCAAGAACGTTCCATTGGGAAGAGTAATTGAACGCTTCTACTTATCCGTGGATATAGGATTCCGATGGTGAAACTGAATATTTTGTTTATCTTTGCGGTCGCTTGGCCCGAAATATGCGCCCAGTATTCGATTTTCGTCTCCGTGGGTAACTATAAACATTTGTAGTGCAACAAGTTAGTTTTCTCGCGTTATACATCTAATACAGCGAACATTAAAAGAAACGCTGCTTTGTGTGATGGAATGAATTTGGTTTCCGAAGATTTCCCGAGAATTGCAACTTGTATTAGAACAAATGTGGGTAACATGTTCGCTTCCTAATACGGCCATGTCCTTCAGAGCAATTACAGTATGTATTGAGCTCTGGGAGTTGAATGAATCCCGTGTGTGGTGATATTTGTAAAGCTGAGCATTGGTCTCATGTTCTGTGAGCCAGGGGTAACCAATAAGGACCTGACATAGCGGTACTGGTTGTCGAGATTTGCACCGGGAAAGTCCGCCAAGGTGTCACATGACGGGTCATTAAAAGCGGTGCGAGTTCTGTGGCCTTGTTCGTTAGTGGACTTTAAGTGTATTCAGTTTTCAGAGTAAGATATTCCCAGGGCGGAGTACGTTGTTGGAGGTTACGGTGCTTCTCTTCCAAAAAATAAAGGAGCATACGATGTTTTCCGTACGCCGTATTGTTTGATGAGCTCGGTCGGGACCGAGGCTCTGGCTGTTGTGCAGCAGTGGCTGCGAGATGGTTGTTGAAGCAAATCTTGACGGTGAAGCGCTTAGTGAAAGAAATGAGCCAAATGCAAATGCTGTTTAAAGATTAAATGGATTTAATAGTTAAATTGAACTACTCGATTGATGTTTGGTAGTTATTTTAGAAGATTTACCTCATTTTGTTTGCATGTAAATAAGTTGACTATTGCGAAGACGTTTGAGTGTCTGGTTGTAAGTACAGTACCGACTTTAACAACTTTGGTTGTATCTAATCATAGAGAGGTACCTCATCAAGCTGCTGAAATCGGTATTGTGCTTACAACCAAATCCTTTAACGTTATGGATAAGTACAGTATTAACTTTCAGGAACTGGATCGGATATCCCTGCATGACAAGGTACCCATGACCTTTAAGTGTTGGTTGTAAGTATAATAATGATGGTAGCTTTTTTGGGTGCTTTCTTTGTATATAGTGGCACCTGCCAAAACAATTGGACCAAAATTTCTTGAACTCTGACAGGCATTCAATAACTGAGATTTGTTTCTTTAACAAATGTATTTTAAAAGATTCCACCACCAGGATCCAAGCCACGATTTCCGACCTAAAAAGCACGCGAGCCGCTCAGTATCGATCCACTCAATCCGCAGATCAAACACAAACCAATCCATACAAATGCACCGGAATTCCCAATTCACCACACACAAAAAAACGACCCTGAACACAAATATTCGCAAACACATATCTACCTCACGATCCTGGAACCAAATCTTCAAAAAAAATCCTCAAATCAACCTAAACCAAAGGTTTGCTCAGGTGCAACAACCTCAAAGAGGAACTCAATTGACAGTCTACTGAACTTGACATTTCCAAGCAGACTCAATAAAATGTTTAGAGGAACTAAAGAGGAGCTTGCATATGAGGACAGGGGCTTCTTTTAAAGGCGAAAGATATTAATAAAAAATAATTATTCATAATAGCTCAGGACAGGACTCTCATAGGTTGGCGCTATGTTTAGAACGAGACCAATCGATCAATGAGGAGAACGAAAATAGAGTGGGCTGCGTTGCGGTGGGGTCGTGACATTAGCGACACTATTAACTATTATTATTATTTACTAGCTGAGATAACTGTGTATACGAATATGAACGGTTATGAATAAACACTTTTGAAGTACAGGTGCATGTTGCCCTCTAATGCCCTTTGCATGTGTAAAATTAGGATGTAGTGCTGCATATTGCTATAAAAGGCACAAGAAGGAAGTTGACGAGTTATACTTGTAGATGTGTGGGTTTCTTTCGTGAACAAATCGAGAAAACAAAGAAGCAAATACTCATAGGCAACAATGGACAATATGGTCTTCTTTGAAGGACATCCACACGAGATTAGTTCCCCTATGTGGGAAACTTCGCTGGGGGGACATGTAAATTCAAGTACGGCAAGGACTGTGCTGAACAAGAACGGCACATCATGAACTGGAGAACGCAACAGGTCTATCATGATGCACACCATGATGATATCACCATCACCAATTAGTACTTGAACATTCTGGCCCTTTGTAGCTTATTACCATATATCCCAAACATTCCTCTGTACAGCGTCGCATATTGCCACCAGATGGACCACTGGAAAAGAAACGCCAGTCTATGGAGTGGATCATTCGTCCTGTAACTGGAATCCGTCGTCCCAGGAAGCAATTGGCGAATGCATTCTGGGATACTTTGGTTGGATTCAGTTGTAATGTGTTACCATATATTCTTGAACATAGATCATATGGGAAACGCCAGGAAAATCTGGGTTCGTGTGCTTCATCTTTCCTTTAACTTAGGAACAGACTTCTTTCAAGTTATGTGTCATGAGTATCTATACAAGTCAAAAGTCTGTTGCCCTCCAAGACAATCTCAAAACGAGTGGAGATACAAGAAATCTGTTGCAGGCAACATATAAGAAATTAGGTGGGAGCTATAACAATGGTGGTGTCAAATTTCACCTTTGATCTCGAATTTTGCACCTTCCAATTTGTAACTTTGTACCGTTACAGGTAGAGAAAAATTTCTAATTGTTCAGTTGTAGAGCTCAAAACGCTCATTTAAACAAAAGATAATTAAGAGGAAAAATGGATTTTTTCAAACAACATTTTCATTATGTTTTTTTATTATAATATCTCTTCAAGCCGGCGACAACAATTTGTAAAACTATACTGTATCCAACGAAAATTTGAATGGGCGTCTCCAATTAAATTCCCAATTTCAATTGTTAGACATTCTTAATTTTATTTTGCAACAATGCCTAAACAATTAAAAGCTGAAATTTAACTGGACACGCCCTGTCAAACTTTCGTCGGACAGAGTATAATTGTTTGGTCTAACAATCAATTCGTATAACAATCGCCCCTGCGCAAATCGGCAACCAAGTTGCCGACGTATGGAGGCACGACTGAAATGAATTTGTGTCCTACAACGCATTCCAGTGAACAGATTTGAAATTTTTTTTACTTTACCATGCATTGTCATCGGTCCAGTGTATGTACGAGTATATCAAGTTTCAGCTCCCTAACTTGTCGAGAAGTTGGTTTAATATTGATTACAAGATTTGACCCGGATAAACACACAGAAAAGTAAGCTGTACCATTAGAACAAGAACCGATTTGAAAAAGTTTTCCTTTAACATGCATTGTCATCGGTCCTGCGAGTGTGTTTCAGCTCCCCAGTTTGATATTGATTATAAGAGTTTACCCGGAGAGAACACACAGAAAAGTCAGCTAAATAAAAGCGTGTAATAAGAATTAAGAGGGGAAAAAAGGATTTTTTCAAACCACGCTTTTATTATATTTTATTATAATAACTCTTCAAACCGGCGTCAACAATTTGTAAAATTTATTGTTTGATCTAACAATAAATTCGTATAAAATCGTCCCTCCTCAAATCGGCAACCAAATTGCCGACTTGTGGAGGGACGTGTGTAATGAATTTTTGCCCTGGAACGCGTTCCAGTTAACCGATTTGAATTTTTTTTCTTTTAATATGCATTGTCATTGGTCCTGTGTATGTGTATCAAGTTTCAGCTCTCTAGCTTCTCGGGAAGTTGGTTTAATATTGATTACAAGATTTGACCCGGACACATAGAAAAGCAAGTTAAATAAAAGCGCATAATAAAAGCGTATAAAAAGAGATTAAAAATAAGCGTAAAAATAAACCCACTACAGCAAAATGAAATTTCACATTCAAGCTACATTGAGTTTTGTTAAATACCCAGCTCACGGTATTTCACATTCAACATGACGATGGGTAGGGTATTATGTCTGCATAAGCCTGCTGAATTTGTTGTTTCAAATCATTTACTGATGCTAGTATAGTGGCATACACCTTGTCCTCTTGCTGTCACCAAAGGAAAAAATCAAGTGGTGTCAGATCAGGCGAATGTGTTGGCCAATAAACTGAACCTTCTCGGCCAATCCATCGATGCGGAAACATGTCATCCAGTCGTTGACGTGCAATGACTGCAAAATGTGGAAGTGCCTCATCATCCTGGAACCACGTGCGGCAGAACTACACTAAAGGCAAGTTGTCTAAAAAGTCTGAGACGAAGTCATCCAAAATCATTTCTGTGTACGTTATTCCGGTAAGGCAACAGTTAGAGAAAACAGGTCTCACCACGATGTCATTCCATAATCCACAGCACACATTTATTCTCCAGTTTTGCTGAAATTTCATTTTGTTGTAGTGGATCTATTTTTAATCTTTTTTTTTTTTTTTGTTAAAATGAGCATTTTGAGCTGTATAACTGTACAATTGGAAATTTTTGTCTACCTGTAACGGTTACAAAGTTGCAAATTGCAAGGTGCAAAATTCGAGGTCAAAAGTCAAATTAGACACCACCATTGTTAGCCCCGACCTAACTCCCTATATGTTGCCTACATCAGATTTGTTGTATCTTCACTCGTTTTGAAATTGTATGGGGGTAACAGACTTTCACTCTCCCTGTATAAAGCATATGCTTGTCCAGTTATAAATGTAACTTGAACATCAAGACCGGAATTGGTCATCATTTTAGATTATCTAAGTTCTTTAAAATTAATCTCATAAGTATTTATTAACAATCTGACATAAATTATTCCCCTTGCTTGGTATGAAATCCTCCGCCTTATTTACTTCCTTGTACGAAGTAAAGGAAGTATTGTAATCGCAAAAACTTTCGGTTTTCAGATTTCAACGGAAATCTCCATTTTGACTAGTTTCGGCGTGACGTCTGTACGTACGTACGTATGTACGTATGTATCTCGCATAACTCAAAAACGAATAGCTATAGAATGTTGAAATTTTGTTATCTAGGTCTGTTGTAACATCTAGTTGTACACCTCCCCTTTTGATTGCAATCGACTGGGCCAAAATGTGTGTGTATGTGGTGTCCACAACAGATTTTCTTACATGTCTATGGAGCTTTGCTCTGGATCCTATAAGGTTGGATCAATTGAAGAAAACACTAGGAATTAAACATTTCTCAAATGTTGTGTACAATCTGAAAATACCATTAAAAATAGGGGTTTTCTATTTGATATTTCAAAGTTACCCCATCCCTCACCCTCAATGGTTTTGTATCATTGGATAGCTTTTTGAAAAATATTAACACGTGTATTTTGTTTTTTCGATCCGATGTGTATGTCTTCAGATATTTCACTGTTGCACTTTATTTGTAAAACCCTGTGTATTACTTAGAATCGATTACAATCGCCATAAAAGTTTTCACTTCGGTCGTGCGGTCTTTTTTTTTTTAATGTCTCTCTACATATAACGACAAAGATTACATTGTTGAGGGGGAAATTTTAATCTTAAGGATTACAGAGCCAGTGGCCGGTTTTGCAAGACAATCCAGCCTTACGTTTCATAGTCGTCATATGTTGCTCTTAGAGATGATGTAGTCCAGAAATGGTGCACCCGTAAACAATAGTTCGCAGCCGCAGTGCATACATTTAACGATCAAAATACATGTATATGAACCAGTCTTGAGTATGAACGCATAATCAGTCTCTAGGCTTACCATTTCACCATAAAAATGGATTTCAAACGACTCAAAGGCCAAAGCCCCTGTTCGATAGGTTGCCAATAGATATTTGATGGTTTCCTATCACTCTCTTCTGGGTTCCTTAACCTGAGGATAGTTTTCGTGAAATCAATTTCCCTTTTTGTCATCTTTTATTTATGTTTATTCTTTAACGATTATCGATAAATCATCTTTTCAACTTCCTTTCCTTCAAAATAGGATCCTCTTCAATTTCAAAGAAATTGTTTGCCTCATCAATGACTGCACTTGTACGACTATCGAATTTTCAATTATCATCATCTTCTGCTATTTTTAGTATTATTAATCATTAATAGTTAAGATATTTCATCATTTTGAATACAGTCTACATTAATGGTACGTGTATATTTTAAATAAGCGCACAGTTTAACACTTCTTAGTTCTTCGTATGATACCATGCGGTACGTGACCCCAGTAGAGGATAAGTATCATGTAATTTGGTGATACCAAGTCCACTAAAATAGTCCTACACAAGTCAATTCTAACTTCTGCAATTACCACAAGAACGACTACTCAAACTGGGTACCATTAGTTTTCAGACACTTACACGGTCTGGCCACTTTATTAATTACAGGTTGGTTATAACTTAAGTTCCACTATTCAGACCCATCTAGAACCCGTTGAGCTGATCGGATTTTGATGAAACTTGAAATATCCGTTATATAGACCTTGAGAAGACATTTTTAAAATCAAAAAGTGGCGCATAAAGAACAAGAAATACAAATTGGAAACACAAGAATTATACAGGGTGTCCGGAAATAAATGGTAAATATTCATACACGTGAGAGAACATGTGTAACGAAGTATTTTTATTCCTATGAACATGGTGTCGCAAGCCAACCCCCACAGAGATACAGGGGGATTAAAGTATGTTGCACTTGTTCTCTGTCTCGAGTCCCGCCTTTTATTTCCCTTTGGCGGATTCTGCGCCGATTCTGCGCATAGAATCCACCAATGGTCTTTCTTCTCCTGGTTCTTTCTCTTTCTGGCGGGTCTATTCCGGCTCGGGGTAACAGTTTCTCTTTTCTTTCTTTTTTCTCGTGTAAAATCTTCGGAGTTCTTCTTTTTCGCTTCTCCTCCCCTCCGAGGATTTGACATCAATGTATGCTCGAATGGCTGCCCCTATCAGGTCACTCCACAAACCTTTAATACCTTAAATGTCACTTGAGGTCGTGGCACACGTATTGATTTTCATACATTTACACAATCAGGACCATTTCACAAATAAGCTTACTACCTGAACCCTCACAAATGGGATCGTTGATGCAGTTATTAAGAGACCGTGAGTACTGAAGTACGTCAAGATGTTACCTTAAGAGCCTACAGCGTTTGTAGGGTGTCTTATATGTTTATTTCTACGTAGTTTAATCTTATGTGATGTGACTTGATTTTATTCCATTACATCAACACCTTCGAACAGGTCTGTAGGCTCCAATGTGGGCTGCACTACATTGCCTAGCCGCTCGCGGGACGCCAGTAATCAGGCAGCGCAACATACTTTAATCCCCCTGTATCTCTGTGAGGGTTGGCTTGCGACACCATTTTCAAAGGAAAAAAAATGCTTCTTTATACATGATCTCTCACGTGTATGAATATTTACCATTTATTTCCGGACACCCTGTATATGTACATTTGTTCAATGTGCATTCCTTTTGTCTCAGTCACATGTTCAAATCGCGTTACAGCGTGTTCAACAGTAGCGCGAAGAGTTTCTTGAAGAATTACAGTAACACGGCGTATTATGTTGCTTTCAAGACAGGCAGAGGCTGTATGCTTCTTTCAGGAATCTCCACAACCAGAATTCACAGCATTCGAATCCGGAGAACGAGGAAGTCAGGCAGTAGGAAAACTTCTCGAAATGACCCGATCATCTCCAAAGTGGGCACGAAGCAGTTCCTTCACTTATGTTGCAACCATCTTGCATGAAGACAGTAGTCTCTAAACATACTCGTTATAGTAAGGCAGGAATTACTTGCTGAAGCAGAAATAACCGGTACACGTGTTGGAACACCATTTAGGGCCTTGAGGAAGAAAAAGGGACCAAGAAATCAGCAGTAAAACCACACCATTCAGTAATGAAATCATAATGAAGAGACTGTTCCTGCACAACATTAGAACTTGCAGTAGCCCAGATACGACAGTTCTGAGTATTCATTGCTCCATCTAGGGTAAAATGCACCTTATCTGACCACAGAATGTTCCAAGGCTATGAATTGTCAACAGCTATTGTGGCTAAAACCCGGCAAGCGAAATCAGGTCCTGAGGGAGTAGCTTTTGCACCAAATGGATCTTGTATGGGTACCACCTTAAAATGCATCCCAGAACTTTTCGTACCGTAGATCAAGGCACAGACAACTCACGTGACACTGCTCGAACAATTGTCGAAGAATATTGGGAACAGGATGCTATTTCAACCACAGCAGCAGCGATGAACCCAATGAATAGGAAATTGTGGGTGACTTATCCCATGATGCACTTTTCATCATCTCAAATATGCAAAATTAAGATACATTCAAATCCTATCTTAAAAACCGCAACAGATACACGAAAAATTCCAATTGAAGACTTGTTCAGCATGGAATTCCGAATAAAACAAACAAAAAAAAATTCCAAAATCCGATGAACGGATCACTAACAATCACATGTTGAATTCACAAAGACCGGGTGTGCGGCATGTTCAACATGCAAATCAAGAAAATATCAAAAATTACCATAATAATATTCACTTTCATGAGGAAAAGTAAATAAAAGGCATGCGTCAGCACACAGAAGACAGAACAATTCCAGGATGGCAAGCTACACTGTTCCTCAAATGGTCAACATGATCTTCTGCTTTGGATTGCTGGTGATCCGTTCATCGGATTTGGAAATTTTTATTTTGTTTTATTCAGAATTCCATGTTGAACAAGTCTTCAATTGGAATTTTTCGTGTATCTGTTGCGGTGTCCTAATTTGCATGTTTTGGATGATGAAAAGTGCACCATGGAATAGGTCACTCACAACTTCCTATTCATTGGATTCATCAAAATTGACATATCTGTTTCGGTTAGGAAAATAAAAGGGAAGGCTCATTTTTGTATCCACCCTGTAGTGCGCCTGTTAATTCATTCTTCGCTTGGCTCTGTAGATGAAGTTTACTTCGAAACGCATCAGCCAGTTTATTAAAAAAAAATTTGTATTCCTTGTTCTTTATTCATTTATTCCTTCCAGCAATTAGATACCCTATAATGGTCTCATTTCATTTGGCAGCACATAGTGCGGGTCCGCAGGAACAACTCTTGTTAAGCAATATCTGTGCTTGTACTCAGCTTTCTTTTTGGTATGTTAACACATCGACTATTTTTCCTCCGTTAAAAAATCAATGGCGTTACTTTGTGATATTCCCTCGTATATGCTTTGTTGAAATACTGGTGAAAAACTCAATCAGAACATTCCTCGTGTCGATTTCAGAAGCTGAACTTAAAACGCTGTCACGGCGTTATTTTTACTTTTTAAGAATTTCCAAGGGCAAAAGTGTATTGTACAAGGGGTCTTAAGGGTAGGCCATATCGAGAATCTTCACATTATAACCTGTGGAAAAATTCATTGGATTCAAATCTGGCGACTGTGGAGCCTATTCAATAGGACCTCTGCGACCAATTCAGTATTCAGAGACGCTTCAGTATCGTACGAAACAGAAATATTAGAATTTTGCCTATGAATGCAGGACTTTTCGGACACCCTATATTTGTTAGCAAGCAGTGTTTCCAGTTATCAGAAAACGGGTAACCAAATACAGGTTGATCTGACAACTCCAGTATACTTTTGATTACACCCTGGTGGTCCCTGGTTCGAATCCAAGAATGGAATGTGTTTTCTAGCTTTTTCTTCCTAAACTTAATGAGTACTGTATTCATCTGCTAGTAAAACACGACCACTTCATTAACTATAACGACCTGCTCTTGTAACTCGTATCGATCAATGCCAAGAGGAGAAACCGAAAGTCCAAGTTGGCAATGGAAACGGCTGGTGACGCAAGTTGTTGTCAAGAGCGAGGCAATAATGATAAAAAAAAATAATAGGCCTAATTATTATATTAAAAAAAATTTTCATAGAATTTGAAATTACTTTCCAGATAATAATATAATACACGTGTATGTCATTCAGCTATTTTTAAAGATAATTTGTATTATTTTTTTTTGTTGGTCTCTCAGTGGGAATCTCCATTGGCGGTCTGTTACACCATTGAATGAAGTGATGAATGAGGAATGACATTGCACGAGCTTTTTCCAGGAATGTATGTCAGCATGAAAAATATGGAAAATAAATTGAAAAATTGAAAAAACAAAATCATTTTGAGCAATGTAGGCCAAAATGAAAGTGGAATATTCAAAAACAGGAAGAAAGGACGCACGAATTGGACTTTATTATTGTTGTTCTCTCTATAATACATTATCTACATATATAATAAATATAAAAAACGAATGAAATAAATTTATATTATAACCTTGAACTTTAAATATGGGATGGGTTGGTTTAATAAGCGAGACTAGAGCGGAAGAGGAAGACGCGCTTTTTTTTGTTGCTTGTTGTTGTTAATTGGGCAGGTAAACTCTGGAATGTTATTATTTATGGAAATTTAATATATACAAACGGGGAACGCTTGAATCTAGTATGACATGCATCATTCTGAAGTGGACGGTTATTAATTTTTATTTTGAAGAGCGACCTTCACCTGATTCATTTTGTTATTGTTGTTTAAGAAGACAAAATTTAAAAATTTTATTTAAAAAAAAAAAGAGCTTTTGCCCAAACTAGATATCATTGCATTGTGCATAAAACAAACCAGGCTAGGGCTCTGGATGCCTTATTCCACCACCTAATAACATATATAACTAACCTAACCTTCACGGCCCTAATGGCGTATGCTTTAAGGCTTGAAATTTTTAAGCAATTTGAAACACGAGGGCTAATGCGAAACACGCAGCACTGCTATACAGGGTACTTCAAAATTCAACGTACAAACTTTTAGGGGAGATAGTATGGGTGATTCTAAACAAAATAGTTGATATGAACGTGGGTCCGAATTTGAACGATAACTGAGATATGAACAGAAATAAATTGCCGCCACCAAGATCAACACGTTAATAACTCAGGTTCTACAACACATAGGTTCTATATCACTGAGTCATTGTTGTATCACGATCCTGCCAACACCACCTAAAGAGAAAGCCTGCGCACGGAAACATCGTAAACACGTGTTGGTTAGTACTCTTATGTGAGCACCATTACAATGTTAAATGCTTAACTCGGAAACTACTCGTTGGAATTCGATTAAACTTTAATGGTATACACAGTTTTATATACCCTCCTAGCCCTAATGCCCAGCGTTGCTCGGATTTTAATAAAAAAAGAAAAGCTGTAAACTAAACAGTGAAAGATAATACAGGGTGTTTCATAATTGGTGTCCCGTCTTTAGGTCCAAATAACGGCTCAAGGGGAACAGATGGGGGGGGGGGAGGGGGTGAATATTGATTATTTGGTTTTGATGTCCACTAATTCCGAATAAGAACATTCCGCGTCCCTGGGGGTGAAGAGGTGAATTTTGAAAATTTTAATTATGTAGGGGTAGGGGTTAGACCCCATGTGTTATTCAGAAAGTTGTTGAGCATCATGTAAAATCTGGGTTTAGAAAAAAACCGGTGAAAAAATCTCATGGCCTGCCCCCTTTATCGAGTGGGTAAAGTGAAAGATATGGCTAGTCGATGTGGACAAAAACCATACTTATTAGAAAACAGTAGGGCCTACATTTGGAAAATTAATGAGAATGAATGAGTCGTTACCCTGAAAAGCTAATAAACTCGACCGGGCTTTTCCCCCCAGGAAAAACATTATGAAATTTGAAAACTATCCCCCTTTATGAGTTTTTCTGTTTTTGTCTACATTAGCTAGCCATACCTTTCACTTTATCCACTCAATAAAGGGCAGGGGGGTGAGAGTTTTTCACCGTTTTTTTTGCTAAACCCACATTTTACGTGATGCTCTACAACTTTCTAAATAATACATGGGGTCTAACCCCTAACAAGCAAAGTCTTGGAGGCAATAGTCTTATGGAGGCAGAGTCTGTGCGTGTTTAATGAAAAATATTGGATTTTTGAAATTCTGACTTCGGATTCTTAAAGTCCATTAAAAAGTAGAATAGAAATGTCTATAAGACCCACTCTCTATCTCTTTGTTTTCTTCGATAAAATTGGATTCAAAACTTTAAAGTTCTATACTTTCAGGGCCTCTATCTCCTAAACAGTTGGTTCAAATGAAAAAACATCAAGAATGAAACATTTCTCGAATATTGTCTACAATCTGAATATACCATTAAAACAGGGGTTCCTATTTAAGATTTCAAAATTATCCCCAGCCTCCCCCTTCACAAGGGGGGGGGGGGCGGCTAATTTTTTGGCTAATGAAATTCCCCCACGAAATAATTCACTTTTGATTTTGGACATTTTTTCGTACAATGCTTTGTTTTCCAGATATTTTCATGTCTACACTTAAATGGACCACCCTGAATATAGATTAATAATTTCTATGTTTTTAAGAAACTTATCTCCAGTTTTGGAACTTTTCCATCATTGCAGTAGTATTACTGAGCTACGTGTTAAATTTCAACTTTTTACCTTATTTCCAAGTTGCATTTTAAAACCGGACAAACATACAAACATTGTGCGCTTTATACATTGTGATAGAATTCCACCCGTCGCATGAAGGGTAAAGAAATGAAAGTGGAGCATCAATGGTTTTCAAAACTTATATTCTGCAACAATATAGGCTACTGTTCATCTGCAATAAATTGGGCTCGATCGGATCGGACTCGCGCATCGAGGGTTCCGCACTACCATATATTTACTAAAATATGCCGGGTCTGGAAGGTATGGCACTGTGTTCTCGATTTCGCCTTTTATACACATATAATCTATAATAGTTTAAGTGTCGAAATTTATAAAATAATTGCTTTGAACAATAAATTAAACTCGCGCACTTTTTAGATTGTTTACTTTGTAATTTGAACAAAAGCGCTTTAAACAAAAAAGTTTTCAAATGTTAAATTAACACATCACCTGTAATAAGATTTTATGTTTGGCGTTGCGCAAGTCCAACTCACACTTGGCCAGTTTTTCTTTATTTGTTGTAATACTTTAGAGTTTGAACTACAATCATGCCAAGTTTAACGTTTGCATGTATGACAGTTTTTACGATAGAACAAAAAAAATAAAAAATAAAAAAAAATAAATAAATAAAAATAAAATATAAAAAAAAAGAAAAAACAAACAACTTTTTACATTTCTTATTGTTTGTTAGACAATCCGCTATAATAACACATTCTCTGCGAAAATTTCAACTGGCTACCTATTCCCGTTCAAAAGAGTATTATCTTACCACAACAATCCCTGGCTTTGGACAGACCAAAGGCGCATTCGTCTCATGCACTCCGAGGTTAACAAGAAATACAGGCTCCGGCACTGAAAAGTCACCTGACCAAGATAGGTCTATTAACAATCCAACCTTCATTGTTTCCAACAAAGGAAAAAAACACTGATTGTTAAAATACAAGATGGAAACAATGAAAGTTACATTGTTAATAGACCTATCTTGTTCAGGTGACTTTTCAGTGCCGGAGCAACACCACCTCTACTCAAAGCCTGAGCGCGAAAATTTCATACATTGTTACTTCATCATATCTAGTCATAATTTAGGGCTTATTATGGGTAGAAATGCGATTAAAGATGACTACTTATGACGTTTTAACAATGTATGACGTTTCCGCGCTCAGGCTTTCTCTTTAGGTGGTGTTGGCCGGAGCCTGTCTTTCTCGTTAGCCTCGTTTTAACTCCTAATGTCGTCACAAGTGGAAGCTCATTTCTTAGAGCTCTCTTTTTCTGGTGCGTTTTATGCATCGATGACGAACGGGTAGAGCACAGAGAGAAACAAATTTCATGATGGCTGACCGTTTTATCATTTCATCAATTTTATTGGCTGAATCCATCGTAAAAGCGTCAACGGAAAATGAAGACAGCAGCGAGGATGAACATCATGCACTAGTAATACTCTACGGGCAACAAAATGCAAAGCGAAGAATATTGTATGTCGAAGAATACTTTGAAAATTTATTTACAACACATTTTTGTGCAGTTCTTTGTTATTGCCATAATCTATATAAAGCAGAATGTAAGTATATTTGTCCGGTTTTAATATGCAACTTATAAGTCAGTTATAAAGTTGAAATTTAACACACAGATGTGTAACACTACCACAATGATGGAAAAAATTTAAAACTGGAGATAAGTCTCTTAAAAACGTAGAAATTAATAATCTTTATATCTATATATACACTGCTTTGCAATGAAATTGCCCCACCAACAAGGAATTATCCGACCTTATCCATATTTAGTGGTGGGGGGGGGTTCGTCTATCTCCGACTAGTAAACGATTAGATGTATGCTCACGGAACATGACCATTTGGGTTGATACAGGGTGTCTGGGTGCATGTATAGGTTCATCAGTTGACACATGTACGAGACGTTCCATGCAATAGGGATGAAACAACTGCCTCGTGAACGTACAGTATTGTAATCCGCACAACGGTCTCAATGCCGCGACGACGACAAGGACAACCGTTCACGCAATTAACGGACTTTGAACGTGGCCGGATTATTGGCCTCTCCGAGGCTGGATGGTCAACCAGACGGATTGCTGTCCGATTGCTGACGGATCGCGGGACGTACGGACGGTAGGCCGATGTTGGAGGCAATGGCGAAAGGAAGGCACGCATGCCAGAAGACCTTGCTCTGGGGCCCGGAGAAGCACGTCAGCTCGTACCGATAGGCGGATACTGCGAACAGCGCTCGCGGACAGAACCATCACCCTGCGGCAACTGCGTGACAACATCACTATTCACGGTACAGCTCCAGTGTCAATAGCGACAATAGTACGCCGCTTACACGCCGCGACAATGTCTTCCAGGCGTCCATTGTTGTGTCTTCCTTTGACACCTGAGCACCGCGCGGTACGACTACAATGGTGTCGTGATCGAGTGGGCTGGCGAATGGAATGGCGCCCGGTGGTCTTCAGCGACGAATCCCGCTTTTGTTTGGACACCGACGACAGACGCGGACGGGTTTGGCGCAGACCATTGGAACGTGCCAATGAACAATGCATCCGATATCGCCATCGTGGACCAACACCCGGGATCATGGTCTGGGGTGCCATCGGCTACGATACCAGAACACCTTTAGTCACCATCCAAGGCATCCTGACAGCAGCACGTTACGTCAAGAGACTCTGCAGCCCGTATTACTGCCCTTTCTGCACACCATACCCGGCGCAGTCTTTCAGCAGGATAACGCCAGACCGCACACGGCAAACATAAGCAAGGCATATCTGCATGATGTCAACTGCCTGCCATGGCCCGCGAGGTCCCCAGACCTATCGCCAATTGAGCACGTGTGAGACATGGTGGGACGTCGTTTACGATCACCCCGCAGTCTCCATGACCTGACACAGCAGGTTCAACAGGCCTGGGCAGACGTACCCAAGATGACATTCGCCACCTGTATGATCACCTACACCTGCGGCTGGAACAATGCATCGCCGCTAGAGGTGGTGCCACAACCTAATGATGCCGCTTTCCGTTGGGACACCCTGTACAAACGAGTGCACATCTTGGATCCATAACGTACTAAAGGTGTGTTCAGGTGTATCTCTTATTGTATATCTACTTTTGGCTCATTCGGATAACTCCTTGTAGGTGGGGCAATTTCATGCAAAGTAGTGTATGAAATAGACTTGGTTTATGTTTGTTTGCGTGCATGTGTGACAATCAGCCCGTGATGTTTGCATCAACATTCGGCTGATCGTGTTTATATGTTGTGCAGTCGAAATTTATATGTTGATGAAATTAATACATGGCGCAGCCGACGAAAAAGACAGGCCTGGCACTGAAAAGTCACCTGACCATCTTAGTCCATGCAACAATGTAATCTTCATTGTTTCCATACTGTTTACCCATGACCTCCTTTATTATTACAGACCTGTTTTACTGAATAATTTCCATTGTTGCTTTTGGTATTTCTCAATTTTGCCTTTGAAATAAATCGCTAGTTAAAGTGATTTGCGATTACCTGTGAGACGCGCGTCACATTCCTATACCCCGATAGTTGGCAAAGTTCATTTGTCTATAGGGGAGTGCACATCTGCCGCAGCGTCGTATCTCCTATCGTATCTACAGTTTGTGAAGTCTCTCTACACGATATCTGATGAAAATGTGGATGTCGAACTTTTCATCGAAGAAGTAAAATCTCGCCCGGTAATTTGGGATGTTAGCCATGAGGACTATAAAGACCGAATAAAAAAAAACAGTCTTGCTTGAGAAAACATTTGTGAAGCCATTATTGAGAACTTCAGCCAACAAACGGAGAAAGAAAGAAAAAAAAAAGAAGCCAATAAGTACAATTTTTTACAACTTTTATTAAAATAAGTACATTGAATAACAAAAACTTTTAGATGTTCAAGTCTTTAATATACATTTAAATTCCCTGAGATCCACCAAGCATACATTAAAAACTCCCTTCAAGCACCTCTCGCTGTTGTATGGATGAATCCAGTACTTAATTCCTTTTTCTAATTTCACTTTCACGATTTACGTACTTGTACAGTAAGTATGAAAAAAACAACTTTCGTCTTAAATATAATTCGGCCGTGTACGATCCATCTCGATTGGTGGTAAATGAGAGATTGTCACTGTGATCTATCACCGTGGTTTCATCGCAAAGTGTGCATTGGAACGCCGATAAGACGCAGATTGAAATGCCGCAGCGTCCTGATAACTTTTGCAGCAAGTATGCACCTGGCCTTAGAGAGATTCTTTGTTTATTATTTTGGCTGTCTGGACGGATGGTTAGATGTCTAATGTCCCACTGCATTTTGGCCGATTTGACAGATATTACCTAAACTTTTCAGAGACACTATATACGAGGTTGGATCCAAAAAACGTTACAAGCAGCAGCATTTGAAAATTAAGTTTTGTGGAGAGAATATTTCCCCCCTAGAATGGAGACAGATGGCGGGTAGGTAGTGTCTTACAGCGGTTGTGCGGATAGTTAGAGTCAGTTCGCAGACGCGTCAGAGCGATTGAAATGGCAAGATGTTTAGAAAATTGGTCTCGCTTAGAGGTGCGAGCCGTGATTAGTTTCTTATGAGCAAAGAATGTGTCCGCATCTGAAATTCACAGTCAAATCGTGGCAGTTTATGGTGAAGAAGCAGTGAGCAGACAACACGTAGCGGAGAGGAAGTCTGCATTTCATTGATCACATCGTTACCGGGGACGAAACTTGGCTCTATCATTTCGTCCCCACAACCAAAAGACCGACTATGGATTGGAAACGCGCTGGATCACAAACGAAAAGGAAGTGTAAGGTTACACTTTCTGCCGGTAAAGTTATGGCAACCATATTCTCAAATACATGCGGTATTATTCTGATCGAGTGTCCAGAGCGTGGGCATACCGATACTGCCGATCGTTATTGTGCACCTTTGACAAGGTTACGTGAAGCCATCTGCCAAACGCCCTGGCACGTTGAGTGATGGTGTCATCCTCCTGCATGACAATTTCATGCAGGCCCCATACTACTCGCAAATTTCAAGAATTGTTGCTTTTGCAGTTCAAGTTCAAGTGGGAAGTCTAGAGTCACCCGCCATACAGCACAGATTTGGTACCCAGTCAGTGACTATTTCCTTTTTCCGAAATCGAAGGAACACTTATCTGGAAGAAGGTTCTCTTGAGACCGTGATGTGAAAACAGCTGCCGAGAACTAGTTCAATGGACAGGGACTTGATCTCTACCAAGCCGTATTAAACAAGCTGGTCCTGCGTTCAGAAAAATGTCGACATAGTTTCGGTGTGAATATGTGAAGAAGTGATCGACAAGTATGCCTCTTAATTTCCTTTTGTATTTTCTGTCTATTGTTAATAAACAATTTTTATTACCCTTGTAACGCAACACGAAATGAATGCTTAGATGCTAAACATTATAGATTCTCCTACTACAACAAATTAACCATTTGCAGTCAATACCTATGTTTTCCGAGGTTTCTATGGTGTCTACTTATCCCATTTCCTTTTAACATCCTTTGCCACAAGTGCACTGACATATCGATTCGAGGATCTTATCACTGTTATCTCTAGAAAAAAATCTCCTTTCAACGTCAGGCTTGCGTGTTGCGCATCGTCTTCGAGTTAATTGCTGAGAAAAGTTGCTATGTTGCCCATACAAACCCTCCTGGGACCCAAGAATCCATTCTTTTGACGTTCCACAGCTGTTTATCGTGAAAAAAGAGATTTCCTCATTTCTATTGCACAATGCCCAGCCTTTCTATTGTATACATACAATAAGTTGAGAGATATGAATAGAAACTATAAAGACACCTTTAAAACCATTCAGATCTAAAAGTAATCTGGCGTGATCAGACATAGTTTCATAAAATGTCCTTTCTTTTTTTCATGATCTTTCTGATGCAGGCTGTTGAGTAATCATATTGATTTGAGAACTATTCATCTTCTAATGAGAACTAACTTCATGAAACCAGAAGAAATCTATGAGAAATGAATCCGTTAATCTTCTCGTTATAGGGCTGTGCAGCCAGTTCTAATCAACAAACGCTATACATGCTGGGCTAATGAATGAGAAACATGCGTTTTTATGCAAAATAACTTAAGAAGGGCTTTGACTAAGACTAATCACAATTAATCTCTACCAATTTCATTAATCACTATTAGGTCTCGTCTAACTACAGAGGGTTGTTAGGGATCTATGGTAACAATATATAGCCCGCGCGTTTAATCATCAAGTTCTAAGAAATACGGCGCACCTTGTTTTGCTCTGAAATTTCCTAGTGCGGTAATGTAATTCAAAATGGGTATGATATTTTCCAGAGAGCGTGATGCGTAAATATTGAAGTGAAAACTTAATTTACCTTCAAACTGCCGTTTTAATGGATGCTCTCCTCGGTAACACATGTTTGATGGGAGTTCTTCTCTGACGGGCGACATGGAAATCACGCCTCGTTCGTCTCCTTGCGAAGAAGACCTCTGCACATCAAGAGAAAGAAGAATTCTATCAATGTCTAAACTTGATATTCTCGGCATAGCGTGAATCGGCACAGGGGCGAGCGCTGGAATTCACGGCCTTGTTCGTGCTCTTTCCCGTAGAATCGCTTCTGCGGGACTCTCTCGTGAAAATCTTGCTTGAGCCGACAATACAATTCTTTGCTCTACACGAACCATCGTTCGAGTTCCACAATCTAGCAATATTCCCAACAAGCAGTCTTCTTCCTCGTTCACTCCACACTGATCCCTCATGGAGCTTTTTTCTGACCAAAACCCTTCTGGCCTCGCATCCACCTCCGCCTTTCTTTCTAAGCCGGATCCATTTTCCGGAAAGGGTGATCGTGGGCCCGGTTGGAAATTTTTATTCCAGAATATTCTCGAATCGTATCTCCGAACCCGCGACTCACCGTTTCTCGGCACCTGATGTCTTCGTCTTGATGACGTGGGCTACTGTAGCATCAAGACCTCCTGACAACTACGCCTGACGTCGTCGATAAAGTTCGGGCGCTCGTCACCGGATATAACCTCCAACACAACGGGCCATTGCACAGAAGATAGGGACATCTGTGTACACGGTAAACACAATGATCAACCGTGATTTACAACAGGAGAATCGACACAAGAGTCACGTTCATAAATTGTTGTTGCGCTATTTTCAAGAGCGACTGGTAATCAGTATCAACGATACCTCGCGGACGAAAAGTGGAAATACGCGGTCACACTAAATGAGCCGTATGTTTGTTTAAGCGAATACAACAAGAGCCGAGCCAATTATTACCGCCTCAAGGGGTTCTAAGGACTTCAGAAAATGGTACCGTGAATGCAAGGAAACATTTTCAAAGTTTTTGATTCGGAATTTTATTGTCACTGAGTGAGCTATCCTAGTCATGAATCGTAATGGACAAGCCCCTTTCAAATAGAAGGGTTTTCCGGTTTATGTTGCTAACATTATACACGTGCAACGTATTAAAAAAACGCTCCCGACAAAGGTTGTAGCACTTGTAATGTTGAATGCTTTTAGTCCTACGCAGTTTTTCCGTAGCCTAAAATCGGTCTCGGTGGCTCGTGGGTTGCGTGGCCGAGGACGACGAGGATTTTTTTTCAGGGGGAAAATCCTGAGATCACGCACTTCCTTCGAAAGGGAAGTAAAGCCGTTGGTCCCGTGTAGTAGTTTGCCGGCTGCACGTTAAAGAACCCTTGCGAGGCAAAATTTGCGGCCCCTATAACGCCGTCCTGAAATGACCATGGCAGTTGAAAAGGACGTTAATACCAAACAAACCAAACCAACCAACCTTAGCCTAAAGTTGGGAACTCTTGAAATTTTTGACATTTCTTAGGATTCAGAATTTAAAGAAATTTCAAGATAAGGCTCCATTTTCTCAGTAAGGTTAAAATTATTCACCACCACACATGCTACAACTTTTGTTAGAAATATTTTTAATTGGATGCACGTGTATAGAGTTAATGATAAAAATCAGAAAGCCCTTCTTAAAACGCTTATCCTTTACGATTCGTTTTAGAGGTCCCTTCTATTTATATTGACCGTGCGGACCGCTAAAGTGTACCTATGATATAAGAACGCTGAAAATTTAGTCGTCACTGAAATTTAGATGTCCAATATTCACTAAGCTGATGACGTAATTGAATTTTCAAGCAGTGCTGAACAGCAGTCACGTGTCGCTGTCACTTCAGAGGAAAAGCCATTAAAATGACATAAGGCTCGCTTAATATTCAAATTTAAATTCTAACGGAGTCTCTCTCATTCTACGAACCCGCCCCCCCCCCCCCCCGAACCATTATTGTCTTCTTTGAAACCATTTATAGCCCTAAAGTGCGTTTAAGCCTAACGCCAGATATCAATCTAATCAGCATCACAAAAGCTTTCCTCCCGAACCGCAGTTTTTTTGCGTCACCCCCCAGTCGTGTTTCCCAATCCAGGCGTCCTCCATGCGCGGATCGACAATCTGCGCAGTCAATCAGCTGTTACAAGCGCCAATTACGTAATGCATCCGGTGGTGGAGAGGCGACGCGAATGCTGAAGATCACCCGCTCCTTTACATAATCGCCCGTCTACAAGAAGACACCCTAAAGTCACGTGCCTCGCTTGACAAAGTGCTGTAGGAAGTCGCAATCGCTAAGTTATAACAAATGGACCCCTGGTTCGAATCCCGATAGATGACGCATTCCACAGCCTCTTATAACCACCTTAAGCGGCCGCTATTTTTCAGATCAATGGTCCATGGATCGAATCCGTATCAAGATCTCAGAGTTTAGGTAAAGATAGGTAGGTAAGGTTATGTTAAGTTTAGTTAGGTTAGATTGAGTTACGTTTGGTTTGTTAGGTTAAGTTTAATTCGGTTAGGTTTAATTTTTTGATTGAAAAAAATGGAAGGAAAAATTCTGCGACCTGGATTCGAACCAAGAACCTCGACTATCATGGCCGACGCCTCTACCAATTGGGTTATCGCAGACACCCGGACAGTCAAGCTGTCACAAGGTAGAGGCGTCGGCCATGATAGTCGAGACTCCTGGTTCGAATCCAGGTCGCAGAATTTTTCCTTCCTTTTTTCAATCGAAAAATTATTACCTGTGTTTGGAGACAATCTCCAGTTTATATTAATTATTATTATTATTATTATTCTTATAGATTAGGTTTAGTTAGATTAGATTTGGTTGGGTTCTGTTAGGATCAATTACGTTAGGTTTGGTATGTCAGATTATGTTAGATTTGATTTGGTTAGGCTTTGTTAGATTAGGTTGATTAGTTTATGGTTAATTAGGCTTGGTTTGGTTTTGTTCGCTTAAGTTGTTTATGTTTGATTACGTTATGTTTTGTTTGGTTAGGTTCTGTTGGGGGTAATTATGTTTGGTTTGGAATGGTTAGGTTATACGTATTTGATTTGGTAAAGTTCTGTTAGGTTAGGTTGTTTAGGTAATGTTTAATTAGGCTACGTTTGGTTTTGTTATGTTTGACTAGGTTAAGGTTTGTTAGCTTAGGTTCTGTTATATTAGGTTTAATTAGGTTGTATATCTGGTTACGTTAGGTTAGGTTAGGTTAGGTTAGGTTTGGTTTGGTTACGTTAAGTTTTGTTTGTTTAAATTTTTCAAAATTTCTATTGGACTAGTATCACTTAGTATAGAGAAATAAATGGACGTCTAGAGGGATACGGATACTTATGCGTGGTAATAAACGCTTAAGTATCCGTATCACTCTGGATGTCCATTTATTTCTTTAAATTTTGCTATCGAAAAATGGAAGGAAAAATTCTGCGACTTGTGTTAGGTTAGGATAGGTTAGGTCAATACATCATGTTTGGAGGTCATCTCCAGTCTATATTTATTTATTTACATATTTGTTTAAGTTTGGTTAAGTTTAGTTAGGTTAGGTTTGGCTATGTTTGATTAAGATTTGGTTGGGTGTGTACTTTTTAAATGAGAGGTTGAGGTCTTTTAACCCATTTTATTTATTTGATTTTTCTGTAAATAAATAAATAAGAAAATAAAATTCCATTCCATTTCTTCTTTGAGGGATTTATTAAAAGTTTGGTTTTGTTTGGTTAGGTTTGCGTGGTATCGGTACCTTTGGTTTTCTTTCTTTAAGTTAGATTAGTTTTAAATGAATAAAGAATAAAGAATAAATAAAGTAAGGTATACATGCATTTAATAAAGTAGCTGATCGGTTTCGAAGTAAATTTCATCTACAGAGCCAAGCGAGGAATGAATTAACAGGCAAACAATACCAAGTGGTTACAAAAATGAGCGCCCTTTCTATTTTCTTAACCGAAGCAAGTATGTCAATTTTGATGAATCCAATGAATAGGAAGTTGTGGGTGACGTATCCCATGGGGCACTTTTCATCATCCCGAATATGCAAATTAGGACACATTAAAATCCTATCTTACAAACCATTCTATCTGGCTGTTAGTTCATTATTCGTTTGGCTCGGTAGATGAAGTTTACATCAAAACTAGTCAGCCACGTTATTAAATTGTTGTATTGCTTTACTATTAGACCCTTGTTAGACCCAAGATCTGTGTAACAAGGTCTCGCCATGCGCAGGTCCCAGTCACGTGTTCTGATGTCATTGCCACCGTTAGATAGTAGACACTTGCATGCGTGCGTGTTAGTACCGTCAGTTTTGTTAAGATCTAATTATTTATTAGAGAAGGAAAACTAAACCAGTTTCAAATTTCAAATTTATGTTTAATATGAATAAAATGGTACAAGAATTAAATAAAAAATTTAAACATATTCCACTAGCAATCATTAAAAAAAAAAAGTAAAAATGAATAATGAAAACATTCCTCTTAAATATTTCAATTAGTAACTTTCTTTAATTTTTTTTCCTTTTTCTTTCTATTCACATCCGACAACTTTTTATTTACTCTCTAAATCGGTTCTATTTATCTCTGTTATTGATCTAGAAGGAGGTTAAATGATAAATTTAAATCTGGGTATTCTCCTTTTAATGGGGAAAATCGTAAATTAAATGTAATAAAAAACAAAATAAGATTGGTGACTTTAAATTTATTTTGTTTTTTATTACATTTAATTTACGATTTTCCCCCATTAAAAGGAGAATACCCAGATTGAAATTTATCTATTTATCTCTAATATAGGTTCTAAATCGAATATATTTTTTAACCACTACAGTAGGAATTTTTTCAATACTTGGCAATGAAGTATTACTAGCAATAGAAATAATATTTTCATCTTTCTTAATTCCCTTACAATGAAAATTTTCAAATATAACATTGTATTTCTTTAATGGAATGAGTAATTCATCTGATGGATATATTAAGCACCCTTTAGACTAGCTAGTGAATGGTTTTCTCGGTTGCAGTGACGTCATGCGCAGACTCGGACGAGTTTTAGAAAATTTTCGGCGAGACCTTATATACACAGACCTTTGTTAGACCCTTGTTCTTTATTCATTTATTCCTTCTAGCAAATATAATGATCTTATTTCAGAAGATATGTTATGTTTGTTTATCTATGATTTCGCTAGGATAGATCTGAATATCCCTAAACTGACCTAGTCATTAATGACTACCACAAATCGCTCTATGGTTCAGGTTTCGGGTCCGTGGTTCCAAAAATAATTTCAAGATCTCATAGTTCTAACCCTGAATTCTCACAGGAGTTTCGTTTTACGCACAGGTCGGTGTTTCGAATTCCTAATGAAGACGTCTTTCTTTCAAGCCATTAAAGATAATTATGGATAGCCCTTATTTGACACTCGAGCCACATGGTTTGATTCCCTGTCCTTATAAGGTTTTGTGTTAAGATGTTATGTGAATTTTTAAACCTTGTTGGTAAGGTTGTTAAACCTCACATTCATGGTTGGAATCTCGTTCGGGGATCCATTTCCATAGCTTATCATAACCTGAAATCTCTGTCTGGTTTAGGTTCGAGGTTCATGGTTCGAATCTTTATTAGAATCTCAGATTTTTGACCCTATTTCCAACATGGTTGAATCTAAAGGGTTCTAATCTTTTTCAATAATGTCGTTTCTTATCTGGGAAGCCATCGCAGAGAACTTATGGGTACCTGAAATCTGGTTCTGATGCATTCAGGTCAAAAGGTTCGAATCCCTATCTTGCTAATATTTCGAATGGAATGTCAGATATGAAGCTTTAGGCCTAGCCGCGACAGAAGCCTGATTGAAAAAATCGTTAAAACCTAAGATTCGTATCACTGATGTTCAAAATATATAACCCTGGTATTGACAACAGTGTCCATCACTTGATAACGCAAATTATATTCAGGTTTGCTCTGAGAGCTAGGTCCCTGGTTAGATTCCAGGCGCCTTCACATATCCAGCCATTGTTTTCCGAAGTCATCAAGAACTGAAAACTTCCTCCAAGGACGTCCCAATGGAAATTTTTTGGCAAACAATGGAAATGACGTTCCTTCCAAACCAACGACCCGCATAATCTAAACCGCCACTTGCAGACGAAAGCAACATTGTCTTCGCGGACCCTTTTCAGTAACAGCATTGTCTCATATGGAATCTGTAGGCAGCCAATGGGACAGCTCGACTTACTCTCGGCGCCAAAATGGCCTTCAGAACCACAAGGGGATCAATTCTGTCCTTTGTCTTCCGTTCGTTGTTCCTGGAACTAACTTCGAGTGATGTCACTTTTTCTGAACGCAGGATATCGTTTTATGTTGTATAACACAAAGGACAGATTGAGAAAGTTACCCCGCTGTTACTTTCTACGTATAATAAACCATCCAGTGGATATATGTAAAATAATATAGGTCCTGTTGGGTTTATTTTTTCATTTATCATGAGAAATAGGTTGGGATATATACTAAAGAAGACTACAAATGTGTGTAACCCCTCTCGTGAATCTTACTCTAGACTAGATTGATAACTCTATAATTTCAGTAGTCTCTTATCAGGTGAGTGGTTTCGAGTGCTAAGCAGGGGGTCTCCTGTACACAAAAAAAACTTTTAACATTTGAGAAGAGGAAGTAGTTTTCCATTTTTTAATAGACGGACTCTTAATGCCGAGTTACTTGTGCATAAAGGGAAAAAAACAATTAATTCAAGCATGACGCTCTTTATTATGGATGATGATTTTTTTAATGTTTATTTTATGGTCGTCTTGTTGGCATCGATTGTGGGTTAGCGAAAGTAGGTTACCAGTGACAACAACCACAACTGTCAAGATCTTGAATAATAATAATTTTAATGATGATGATGATGATGATGATGATGATGATGATGATGATAGCACGTCATCCTGTATGATATCTATTGGAAAGTGTAGATCGATCGATGGATAAGTATTGATCCAGAGTCCATTCTAAACTGTAATGCTTTTTTTGAATCCAAGTGCAGGGAGGATACAGATATACTATGCGATGATATACAGAGGCTTCTCCACCCTTCATATAGAGAATATGAGCCCACCAGGTTTTGATTTCTTCTCAAAATGAAACAACCAATCCTGGAAACGTTTGTTATTACGGATATCCCCTAATAAGCTCGAATTCCACTTGTCAGATTTCACCTATCTGTAACCGCTTGGAAGCTACATTCACTCAGCGTTTGCATAGTGTATTCAATGTACTGAGTGAGTTACAGTAGCTTCCAAACTGATACAGAGCTGTGAAATCCGACCAGTGTAATCAGTTTTTGAGAAAATTCTCTTGTTGTTTGATATATCACATGACCCACTTTTCTTTTGAAAAAAACTTGACCTGAGACGAAGGTATCGTCAAGATGGCGGAATTCAAGATGGCGGCGAGGTATCGTCAGAACCAGATGATGGATAAGGTCTTATAATACATAACTTCCCCAACGCTATGCATTTGATATGATTCAATAGCATTTCTATTGGACTGACAGCGATTCAGTGAGCGCCCAATAGCTAGCGCTAGTATCTTCAATTTGTACACAAGATACGATGTAGGAGAGAGTCCTAAGACTTTATCCTGTATAGATTCTGGTATCGTTACGTATCCTAAAAGGTAGGTCGCCATACCTCATTTCTCAATAGTATACCCTTCTTGTAATATTTCAGCAACAATCAGCAAATCTTTAAGAGCTTCTTACAACATCGCCATCCAAAATTGAAAGCGAACCCAAGACAAAAGGGAAATGGACGATATATGAGGTAGTATGCGTGAGTTAGGTCATACTCGCAGCTACGTCATGCAAGCTTTGAATAACGATTGTGTCACGTGAAATATGACATATGAACTGACTTTTAGCGAAAATTCTCATGCTCTTTGATATGTCACATGATCCACTTTGAAAAAAAATATATCAATTTTTAAAAAAAAAATTGACGTCCATCGAATATAGTGGATTTCAAGATGGCGGCGAAGTATCGTTAGAATCAATAGATGGATAAGATCCCTACCGAAACCCGATGCTTCCGTACATGAAATACATGGAATTGATCCGAGTTTGGTTTTACATAGTTGTGTCATGAAAATAATGAATGACAATAGCTTCTAAACAGTGACATACAGGCGAAATCTGACAACTGGAACGAGTTTCTGAGAAAATTCTCATGTTGTTTGATATGTCACATGACCCATTTTGCTTTTGTTAAAAATGATCTCCACCGGATATTAAGATGGCGGCCTAGTATCTTTAGAACCAATAGAATCAATAGATGGATAAGGTCTCCTGTAAAAAAGAATGCTTCCGTACTGCCATACACGGGATTGATATGAGTTTGGTCACGTACGTAGAGGTGTAATGAAAACTGTGAATGAGCATATCTTCCAAACCGTGATAGATAGGTGAAATCCGACACGTGCAATGAGATGCTGAGAAAGTTCTCATGTTGTTTGATATGCCACATGACTCACTTTCATTTTAAAGAAAATGACCTTTACCTAATTTCAAGTTTTCAAGATGGTGACAAAGTTTCGTTAAGTATTTTAAAATATCCTTTCTGTGGTAACTCCAGAGCCAAAGATGTAGATCAGTCCCAATAGACCACACCATCAGGCAATCTTTAAGAGCGTCTTTCGACATCGCAATCCAAAATTGAAAGCGAAACTATGAACAAAAGGAGGAACAGATCACTCAACTTGAATGATGTTTTGCCGGAAATGGACTCACTAATCTCCGAGTCACGTGTTTGACGACTTAGGCCTTTGTTTGCCAACTGTGAAGTGTCGTTAGGCAGTACGTGACAGGGCGGGACACCTAGACTTCGTTTAATAGTTTTCCACTGATTAAGCTTTCCAATTATAATGGGGGTCATTTTAAGTTCGAAATGGGTGCTCCTTATCTTAACCACGTAACGAGTTCGTTAAACAAGAGTGACGCACAAGTGTCGAGAGTTTCCAAGTAAAATAATTAACAGGAGAATACAAGCGTCGTCAAGCTTTCTGCTAATAGGTAGCTGGACTTCATCAAGATCAATTCTTTTATTAATCATTCATGTGCCCATTAAAAACTTTTGTGTCACGCATTATTTATATAAATTTTACACGATGACGTCATTCGTTTTCCCGGCTCTTTAAATGTCATACCACTGACCACGCAGCCATCCATTAAGAGCGGTCACTTGACGATAACCCTTTGCGATCGATCCTTCGTTTCCTGCTTACCTGTCAACTGAATGAAAAGGTTAAAACTGCATCGATTCTGGGTTGAAGTGCTTTGACATATTGAGCTCAGTAATAAGGAAACGCGTATACTGATGCTCAATATGTAAGGGATTTACGGGTACACGAAATATCATAAAACTTTGACTAACTATCACCAACGCTTTTGTCGCCATTCCATGGCATATGGAAGGCGCAGATGATGCTTAGTAGGCCGGAGTGGCATCTCACTGCTACTCCCTAACCAGCATTAGACACAGCTTTTGGAGAGTCCTAGACGATTCGTATACACGATGCGGGCTCTGTGTAGACGGGCATCGTCGCCCATCCAAAGGAACTTTGGTTCGGTAGATCCCAAGAAAAGTCGCACGTACTGTTTCAGGTTGTCAAGGCAAATGTCATATCCGGTAGAAATGGGTTGCATCTGACGGCAACGACACAAACCACAGGCGGCCGAATACCAGGATGACAGGTGTTAAGCCTTTATAGACGAATAACAAATACTGCTGTGTAGTTTGAATGTAAATCAAAATATGACACACAGGGTCTTTTTGAACTGGGTGCACAAACTAGACAGGATGATAGATGATAACATACTGCACATTTTTTTTTTTTTACCAAAGAATGGATGGTCCAAAATTCACTATTAAATTGCTACAGCGAAAAATGTTGAAACTATTCAATCCATTACCGATTGAATTATGCATGCAAATTAGACCAAGTTATTGTCAGTGTGTTTTTATTTAATCTTTGACTGCTTGAAGCTTTGGAGTACTTGTATTTGATGGAGAATTTGCATTTTGTGTATGGCGATGCCACATTTGCTCGTTGGTTACACCACGAAAGGTACCCTAATCGGCGGTTATCAAAGATTAAAACATTTGCCAACTTATCCTATATAAAGAAAGAAAGCAATTGTAGCCCCATTATCTTATACATTAAACTATTCAATTAATCCATCAATACTTAAGATAGCAAAAATAAGTCCGATATTCAAAAAAGACGATCCTAATCAATATACTAACTACAGACCAATTTCTTTCTACTCTGCCAGTATTTTCAAAAATTTTTGAAAAATTGTTTTATGTGGGTCTCTCACAATTTGTTTTCTCTTGTCAACCCACAACATGGATTTGTATCCAATCGTAGTGTCAAAACGGCTTGTTTCGAACGCATCGAATTTGTTTCTACTGAAATGGCGGCCAATAATTTCGTTGATGCTATATTTGTAGATTACACTAAGGCGTTCGACAACATACCTATTACTCTTCTATTACATAAATTGTCCACTTTATATGGAATACACGGGCTACCATTAGCATGGCTAACGAATCTTTTAACCGATAGAAAGTACTACCTACAACATTATTAATTAGGATCCAGGGACTCCCTTTTGTTCAATCTATTCATTAATGATCTCTCATTTATCTTTCCGACTAATAAATCTACTTTTTACGCTGACGATGCTACGCTACTATTTTTCGACGATGATATCTCTCAGTTATTACTAATCATTAATCCTGCAGTGGAATGAAAAAATTCACTAACAGTAAATTCGGACAAATCCAACGCAATGTTATTTTTCCAACGAAATAAGCGCGATGTCCCGGTTTCTCCTGTGACACATATATTGTATGCACTCAATTGCTACAGTCAGATCGTTTAAGTACAGTCATGATCTTACTTGGAATTTACATATCGATACATTAAAGCTCAATAAAAAGCAAGGCACTATTTCTAGACTTCAATTATTACCTAATATCTTTATGTTATGGAATTATTTTTTTGGGTACTACTTCTTTCAGTAATTTAAAACGAATCCTGAAGCTGCAAAAATGGTTTCTACGTACATTAACTAAATCCTCGAAGGCGGTATTGTTCTCTCACTTATTTCAGCCTTTTCATATCTTAACTATTAGTCAAATACATCTAATCCAATCCTGTTGTTTTATTTACAAGGTCATAAACCCTTTACTAAAGGTAACAACCCCAATTACAATTAGATTACACAATGAAACACATCATTATCTAACTCAAAACGCTGATAGTATTCGTTTATCATTTGTAAATCCTGAATACCGTAGTCGATGTGTATCTGTTAATGACTTGAAAAATTGGTTGGTCTTTGCCCAAGGAAATACAAATACTAGCGACATCTGCAATGTTTAGAAAATTTTTAATTCGGCATGTCACCACCGCAATTACTTTGTTTAATCATAGCTTTTAGTAAAATACCTTAATTATGAGTATCCGTTACTGTATACGGACTCTTTGTAATTTGTCTATTCGCTGAATAGATATTCTTTATCCTTATCTAAACTTTTTAACCCATTTGAGAATTATAATTACTTTGACTGGGACCTAAATCGTCGGTCTCTGATCACAGAGGTCCCACACGGGCGCTTTTTGTACACTAACCTATTAATAAAATAAAATAAATTAAAATAAATAAAATAAAATAAAATAAAATAAAATAAAATAAAACTTCGTGACAATGGAACATTTCGTGTTAATAAGTACGAAACATGACGAGGCAGACATGTATAGTCAAACCGCAAGATCTAGACATGGAGACACTTCAATGGAGTCAAATCGCCGCCCTTTTAACCGCAATTTCAATTTTCGGAAGCAGTAGAAATCGCAGGGTGCCAGAGGACAGCGGTTATATTGTTTTTGTTCCAGGGGACAACGAGCTGGAGCATTGCCATTATGGAGCAGCCAGTCTTTCTTCTTCCACATCTCTGGCCTTTTGCGCCTCACGTTTTCCCCTCAATCATCTCAAAATGCCCCGTATCAAAATCGTCTCAATGTGTCCTCAATCGTCTCAAAATGTCCATGGCGATCACAAATATCGTGGATGGTCTGACTTCGGTCCTCTCGGATCACGTCACGCACTTTCGTGATCGTTTTCAGAGTTGTGTTTGTTGACGGTCGACCAGAATGCTTGTCGTCTTCCACAGACTCCCAACCATCTTTGAAACGCTTAAACCACTCAAATGTTTGGGTTTGGCCTAAAGCTTGTTCACCAAAAGCCTCCTTCAAAAGCCTCTGAGTTTCAGCCGCGCTTTTCTTCAGCTTTAGTATCAAGAATCGCAACACGACCAACAGAAAGAGTGACAAAAACAGCTCAAAATATTTTTTGCCACATTAAAAGAGTAAAAAATAAAATAAATAAAAGTTTTAAAATAATTTTATCATAAATATTACTACTGATTTTTAAAATAATTTTAATAAATTTTTGATAAAGAATTTTTTATTGTCTACGGTTTTCAAAACTTCGCCTAATCATTAATTTTAACTAATTTAATTCAGCCGCATGATTTTTAATAAATTTTTCCAAAAGCTAACTTCCATCTTATTGATTTTACCCAATTTTTGTAAAAAAAAAAACAAACAAAAAAAAAACAAGTCAGGCAACCAAAATGCCCAAGACCGATAGGATTTTAAAGAAATCGAGAACGAAAAGGAAAGCATTTGATTTCTAAAGAAACCTTTCATTGTTATGAATTAGATGAGGTTGCTAAGCAAGGCGTACTTCTAAGGGAAACGTATAGTTCAGACTGAATAAAACTATCTGAAAAGTTAAATGGAGAAAGTAGCATTTCTCTATAGATTAGAACATATACGAATCCTTTAATTTATTAGCATTCCTATTAAATAATCTTTCTTCATAAACAATTGCCAACGCATTTCTGCGTAAGCATGTATCATTGAAGGGATGAGTAGCTACTAGTTATTGTTAAAATTTGCCTAACACAAACTAACTATTGATAATATAAGGTGTAAGTAGTTACATGCCATATCTTAGCAGTGAAAGTTTCCAATAGTTTCATTAAAACACGAATCATGGAACCAATTTCAATTATCATTAATTTTACGTTATATTCATTCATGACACGTCATTGCAAGTTGTTTGATATATATTATTGAAAGTTCTAATGAACCATAATGGTTCCACAAAAACCAGGTTCCTTGGAACCAATTTCGACTATCATTAATTTTACGTTATATTCATTTCATGACAAATCATTCCAAGTCGTTTTATATATTACATGCCCCCTAAGTTGTCGAATTGCGAAAACGGAAGTCGAAAATTCGGAAGCGTTCGAAAGCTAGAGCACCAACAGACAGACGGACGGACAGACGGACGCACATTGTGAAAACATAAGTACCTATCGGTCCTAATAATAATAATAATAAATTATCTCATCAAAACGAGTTTTAAAAGAAGCATTGGGTTGATGTAAGAAAACGAGTTTTTCACGGAAGTGGCTGGAGAGCGCCACTGCTGTAAAAGTTACATGCGAGTATCCTGTTTTATTCATCCACTAGAAGAGGTACCCGGCGTTGCCCGGGATAATTACACTTGCACAAAATTTTCCTTTCATTGTTAGTCATGAGATATTGATTGTTGGTCCATGCAGAGCGTTTGTGAATTGCGTGTTGATACCATTGTTGATACCTATTGTTGTACAAACTTTGCCTTGCATTGTTGGTCATGAGATATTTCTCATTAATATGCCTTGCCATAACCATGAATATCGATTTTTTATCGATATTTATTATTTTTCCGAAATCTGAGGTAGACAGTGACCTTCCTCATGCTTTGAAGGTCATGTATGCGAAATTTTATCAAGATCGGAATAAAACTGTAGATTTGTATAAAAAACATACACACAGACCCACAGACAGACCCACAAACATCCTTCTTTATATATATAGATGGTTCAGGTGATAATTCCTAGACTGGGATTACCGCCATCCATGATATTTAGTTCATGATTTTTATTCATCCATGGTTTTATTCATCCATGATATTTAGTCATGTCTGAAAATTACCTTCCATTTTTTCCTTAATCTATCATTCCACTCAGGGATCTAGATCTTGCGGTTTGACTATAAAGGTGCCACGAGAGTTTAAATACAAGTTCAAGTGATAAAAAAATTGAAAAATATTGGTTTAGATGGTAGTTCACTTTTTAAATACACATCATCATGTATATAAAATCAGCGACGGTGGACTATGTCACAACAAAGGAAAAATCTAACAATGGGTTATTTCCCGATTATACAATCGGATGGGTACGCTTCTAGTCTTAAATAAAATCGATAGTGCACACGGTGAATCTGCTAAATAAAATTGCTTAAAACTTTCAATAATAAAAAAAAAAACATTTAAATTTTTAAGCATATTACTGCAGCAGAATAATAAAAATAAAGAAATACAGTGATTCAAGGCAACTTATTTTATTCAGCAATAAATGGCAACAATTGTACAGATTTTATTAATATTTGTTATCAGCTAAATTAACAATCCGTAAATTGTGATGATAATTACTTGATTTAATCTTGATTTCTTGATTTAATGTTCAATGTAGCCTATTTGAAGGTCATATTTTCATTCTCTTTATGATTTACTCCACAACTTTCCATGAAAGTGAAGGCAGTAAACATCAGGTGCTTCCAAAACCTATCGAGAGCTCATTTACCTCCGATGGTGAGCGCTTTGTTCAATCGCTCGTGAAATTTTTGATAGTGATCAGTGAACAAGAGGTAAATGCCACAAAAAAATTCGTTATGCTTTTAGTCGTTCTGTGGATTTAATGGATTTCACTGCATTCATTCTTGCATGACAATAAATATAATTAAGAGAGTGTGAAATCGCAAAGATCCAACAGATTGCGAATACGAGAAAATTGAAAGGTAAGAGAAAATTAGAAACCTGAGAGAAAAGTTTAAGAAATAAAATATATAGAATACACTTCCCTTTCATATTCACCTTCTTCCTTCGTAGCATACAGAGTGTTTCAAATAAAGTGTATCAGTGGAATATCTGGAGAAATACACACGAGTTTAATATTTTTCAAAAAGCTATCCAATGATACCAAACTCGACCCCACCCCCTGAGGGTGAGGGGTAGATAACTTTGAAATTTTAAATAGGAACCCCTATTTTCAATGGTATTTTCAGATTAAATGCTTTGTTCTTGGTGTTTTTCAATTGATCCAACCGTTTAGGACAGGGCCGTCCAAATCGTGCACGTCGCCCGCGTGCAACAGAAAAAGCTCGCGGGCAAAGCCAAGGAGATAGTCCAAAACTCAGGAGGGGAGTGGGTATAGTTTTTCCCATGCAGTGTTGCCAGACTTTAGGGAGCGATTCAGTTAAATGAGGCATTATTTCTTTTTTTACTGATATTTGCTTGTTTTTCGTCTCGCATAACATGGCGCACATTCCGAAAAAGCATAAAATCACTGAATCAGTATTTAAACCGGAGTGGGAGAATCTGTTTTGTTTTTATTTTAATTTAACACGGATCGGATTCTAAATGCTTAATATGCAATCGTGTCCTATCGGGAAAAAGAAAATACAATTCTACCTGACATAGAGAAAATTGTCACATTAAAACGAAGGAAATAAAATGGTAAAGTGCCTCGTTTTTTTTTTGTTTGTTTTTTTACAGTATCGAATTGATAATTAGCAACTCGACTTTACGGAACTGATCAACGTAATGTGCACTGGGGACGCCCCCGGGGCCGGGGCGCAGGAAAGTTACCCGTGTGCACGACAGCCCTGGTTTAGGAGATAGAGGCACTCAAAGTGTGGACCTTAAAATTTTGAACTCAATTTTATCGATAGCCTCAATTAGCCTTTGCCAGATAAACAGAATGTGATATACAAATCCTGCTTTGTGAAAACATGAGCATACAATATACATTCATATGGCAATTTAGTGCATCATAAACCGCATTGGGAACAAACGACAAGGTGGCATAGGCTTTCACTGTCGGCCATTGTAATTTCAAAATGAAAAGGTTAGGTTCAAACTGAAAGTAATCGGACACAAAGTTTGGAAAGTAATCACCATGGTGTTGAGCGTAAGCGTTCACTAAACTATAGCGAACGCTGGTAGTGTTTAGATGCACCACTCACTTGATTGTGAACGAGCCCGCTCCACAGTGTTCAGAACGAATTCTAAAGAAGGGCTCTTACATTTTAGGCTCTTACATTTCCCTTACCCTTCATAGCCACCATTAATTCGTTTCTCACATGACCACTAGGTGTCAGCCACTTCAGTGGCGCTTGCCAATATAATTATATATGCTCGTATTTCAGCCACGCATGTACATGGTCTTCTCGGTGCCTTTCCATATTCCTTCATGGCAAGGTTAACCTGTCTCGAACTATAGTAATTGTTATATTGGATATTCTACGTATTACCTACATGGCCTTAATACCAACAGAAGATAATAAATTAACTGAAGAAACTTCTTCAAACATATCACAATAACAAATAGAAAAGGGAAGGAAATATTCCGCGAGCTGGACTCGAACCAGGGACCATGCTTATCGCTAGCACTGCTCTTACCAATTGAGCTACCGCGGATATGAACCGCTATACTGGTACAAGATATCTAACTGGACTTCCGTGAAGCCACCAAGCAACTCAGTCGGTAGAGCAAGCCCCGACTCGCAATTCGGGAATCATCCTTACCCTGGCCTTAATAGTTGATTTATTAGGCTGGAGGAAGGGGGGGGGGGGGCAATTACCAAAGGGCCCCAGGATATTTTTCTCTAACCTTCGGCGGAACCATTATCAAAAGCAGCAAAACGAGGTTGGGACTCTTCAGGCGGCAAAAGTGGCCAACAGCAAACGCTTTGTCACACGCGCCATCTGAAATTTTTATCGACCGAATCGTTTTGGTTCCTCTCCCCCCTTTTCCGTTCTTCTTTCTCTCTGGAAATCTTATCGGATATCATGTAAATCCTGGATATTAGTTTCATTTTCTGCAATATCATGTAAATCATGTCTTGGGAATACAAAATTTGCTTTGTGAAAACATCGTTGTATTGGCGACCCAACTAGAGCACCTATTTAGAGCCTTAACCCAACCAAAAGTATCCACTGATTACAGGATTAAAATATCAATCACTCGAAAACAGGATTAAAATGGCTGCCCATGGAATCTACCTGTAAATTATATATTACACTGCATTAATTAGATATTGATTTTAAATATTTTTGAAAAGCGCATGCCTTATCTATATTTTTATAGCCTTTTTTTTAATATACTTTTCCTAACCGTACAAGCCTTTAATATTTAATATTACATTTCTTGTTAATGTTGTTTTAATAACTTTTTTTTTTATTTTAATGATTTAATTATTTAATTTTAATATTTTATATTGCATTTAGCATTAATATTGAAATAGTAAAAACTGAAAAATTAGGTTTTCATGTAATATTTCTTGCCTTGTAATTTTGATTATTTCATGTGGTGCTTCTAAACATAATTCCCATTTTTTGAGGCACAATTCTATATTTCATCTAGAGGGCGGCACCGATGTCATCAAGTGGTGGTATTATGTGTCCCGGCGGGTGGCAAAACAACCTCGATTACATGTACGTAACATGTGGATTGGTGTTGTCGTGGGCTTGTCTACGCTTTAAAACAGCCTGAATTATCATGAATGATTATTACGAGATTTTAAGGGACAATTTAAAGCACGGCAATTAGCTAAAGTTAGAAAATAATGGAATCTAGGCTCCTGTTTCAGGAGGATTCTATATTTGTTCGACTTCCACCCTTTTGATCCAATTTTCCTTTCGTTTTTCGTCTTTGCTTGGAAACGAATAAAACCCTGAACCATTTTTAAATCTGCTTTGGCCTTCCCATGCCAGGCAGCTTTTAACTATTTATTAATTTAAATGAAATAGACGTAGTTTTAAACAATACGTAAATTTATTGACTTTTAGCTTAACCGTTTAGAAGCTTCATCAACAGAGCTAAGCTTATGTAATACACTTAACTGCTGATCAGTCACAAATGAACAAATAATGAGTAATTTTCAATTTTGACTATCACATAACAATGTGATCGGCACGGTATTTCATCTTAATAAATATCAGTTGGTCACTCATTTTGTTGAATTTTACTAACTTTGTTAGATATTTTACAAATCAGCCATTAAATTATATTTTACAATATTTTCAACCGGGTTAAATTGTACAAGAAATCGATTTATATCACCACAAAATTTAAAGCGATTTTTCCCATATAACACCTTTTATGTGTGGAATGAATTACCTGATCATTTACGAAATTCTAACTTTAATTGTAAATCATATACGAGTATATAAGAAGGCTACAGACATTTTAACCGTAATTCTCGTGCATGTGTTTATTTGAAATGGTTGATTCTTAATGTTGGTTTTAAACAATTTTTTATTTTTATGTAAGATTTTAAGTTTTAATCATATTTCATTTGTAATTGTAATTATTCATTATTTGTACTGTTTATCGCAATTATTGTTATGCATTTTAATTTTTTTTAGTTGAGAAGTGGCTTATGTTTCAGCCTTTTGAGTTAAAATTTTTTAATTTTGTTGGAATCCTGTAAGTGTTAAACTTACTTACTGTTAATTGTATTCTGAAGATATGTCTAATTATCAATTTTACTTGTGGGTTAAATAAATAATAATAACAATAATAACACTCACTCACCAAAGTCATAGCACACCCCTCCAATCAGGTTCCCTGTCCGTAATAAGACAGATCCCGCTGTTTCCATTCTCGGAATGCAGGTACACAGGACTCCTGGATATCACACAATCAGTGTAAGCAAAAAACAGCTGCAGAAATGGCAGCACGCCGAGAGCTCTCCGCATTTGAACGGGGGATGATTGTTGGTGCCAGACGGATGGGTGCCTCTGCAATTTTCCCGCACAACCGTTGCAAGGGTCTATCGAACCCAATGAGGGGCTACATCCCATGTCGGACAGCGGATGGGCCGCCCACGCCTCATCGATGCCAGTGGTGTTCGCCGGGTCACCCGGCTTGCAACTGCTGACCGAAGGGTGATAGCGGGTCAAATCACCATCCGGTACAACCAGGGACGTCCCACAAATGTGTTCGTGACGACAATTCGGCGAACCTTGGCAGCTGCAGGCTTTGGGAGCAGGAGGCTACGACCGCTGAGGACTGACGAAGGGTTGCCTGGTCTTATGAGTCACGTTTCAGCTGTATCGGGCCGATGGTCGTGTCCGGGTCTGGCGCAGCTCACATGAAGCCAAGGACCCTGCTTGTCAGGTGGGGACCACTCAGGCAGGTGGAGGTTCCATACTGGTCTGGGGTGTTTACTCGTGGCATGTAATGGGTCTATTGGTGCATCTGACATCCACTCTGCGTGCTACTTCCTACGTCGATCGGCTTGGGGACCACCTGCACCCGTTCACGAACTGTTTTTACCCTGCGGGCGACGGCATCTTCCAGAAGATTAAGCGCCTCCACACGCGGCCCTTATGGCACGGCAGTGGCTGGAGGAACATGCTACCGACTTTACGACAATGATTTGGCCTTTACGTTCCCCAGATTGCAATCCCATTGAACATTTGTGGAACGTCATCGAACGATCTGTCAGTTCGTCAACAACATAACTGGTAAACGCAGCATCGTTACGGAGTGTAGTAAAGGCGGCTGGCTTGTAGTGCTTGTGGATGTGTTTTGGGACTGGTAGACCCTCTTCCACGACGGGGGTTCGCTGCCATTATCCGGGCCAGAGGGGGTCCAACATGTTATTAAGCAGGTGTGCCACGACTTTTGGTTAGTGAGTGTACTAGTCCCGATCCTAGCTACAGAAATGCTCCTGATAACTTCTAATAGCTTTGTTGATGTAGCAAAATTTTCGAATGATTAGCTAAAACTTAAGTATTGTTTAAAGTTAAACCTAACAAATTCATATTCACCCTTTTTCTCCAGAATAATTGTTCACAGCCAAGAAGCTTCGTCCAACTATTTCTCACCGAAAATAACAAAAAATTGTCTGTTTTAGAAGTGTATTTTGCAAGTAAACAAGAACTTTATACATCGAAATATTGTAACAGCTATTTTATTACCGTTTTTGAATTCGACAGTAACGCCAACTGTGGGTCGGTTGGTTCGCGAATTGTTTTGGGATGCACTTTCCTCATTGTTTCCGCAAGGCAAACTATAACGTGGCGAACAGTTATGTATTTGGCAAGAATGTTCGCATTATTTATTTAATTAATTATAATTTAATAAATATTAAATCATAAATTAATTCACGATTTTAGAAAGAAAACATATATACATTATAAATTAGGCAATTTTCTTTAACAATATCAAATCAAGAGTGTAACGCAACTTAGTGGGCGTTGGTGTCGTTCAAACTGCTATGATTAGATAGGTTCCTTTGCTTATATGAAACTGCCTTGATCTTCTTCTCCATAGTGGAACGGAAGTGTACTAATTTCACTAAAAAAATTAATGAACGACTCTACAAATCTGGAAAACACACTAAATAGAAGAAGAAGATCATAACAACAGTCTCCTACATTTTGCTACATTTCAGACAACGACGTGTTGTTAATATTTTCAATATCTCTTCACCTTGCCCTGAATAGAATAGAAGCCCTCTGAATAAGGATACTTTGGTCGGTTTATCTTAAAATAACGGGTTTCATTCTTATTATCATGCCTAAAGCGTGCACTGTCATTCCAATTAAGACATCTACATCATCAATCCGCAGTATAGGATCTATTACTCTTTCTCTGAACTGTCATTTCCAAAAATAAAATAAAAAATACAAATGTGTAAATTATGAACTTCTTCAATTACCAAAAAAAAAGAAGCCTTCAAACCACCCACCCAGTCCTCTCAATTAATCCTGCTTGGTCATTTAAACCTAACTCATCCGAAACGATGTCGCCAATAAAAACTCATTCGATTCATCTTGGCGCTATGTTTGTGTAACTTCATCATAAATCTTTCCAGTAATTTAAAAAAATAAGACTAAAAGCACGTGCTCAGTCTTATGATGAATCGGTTTATGTTCATCTATAAAAAAAGTATTTATTTATATAGGAAAAAAATATTTCAAATCAGACCTGTCAGCACCTCATATATCATGAAGTCGCTTTGTTTATTGTAGAATGTAACTCGAAGCGTGAAGCTTATCAGTGAGGGTCCTAGATCACGTGACTTTCAAATCTTAAATGTCAGCTCCAAACGGGATCAGAACTCCGAACCTGGATTTTAGATAAGAAAACTGGAGAGCTTCGCGTTTTAGTTTTGGTTTAGTATAAGTTTTTGTATAGGGAGGGGGGGGGGGGTCTGGATTTTATTTTTTACAGACCGTTCTGCAAGACTCACGTAAATGCAATCACTTAGTATATGTATTTAGTGTGTAAGTGATTATAAAAAAAAATTAAACATGACAATCCTGCTAGTGCTGTGATATCTCAAAATAAATAAGAACATGGAAGACGTGTGTTGTGTGATCTGTAGAGAAGGGGTCTAGTTTTTATTTTTATAGGCCGTTCTGTGATACTCACGTAGATTCAACCACTTAGTGTATGTTTATACTGTATAAGTGAATCTTAAAAAAATTAAAGAGAAAAACCTTGCTGGTGCCGTGATGGGTTATCTCAAAATAAATAACAACAAGGAAGACGTGTTTATATATATCTAGACACAAGAAGAAGAAAATTAAATAAAAAAAAGAAAGAATTTTTTCTTTTTTTTGCGCTGTCCTGACACAAAGCTGTCCTCCTCCCCCGCTAAAAATATCGGTCACCATACGCTGGCACGAGATGCGAGGAAAAACTTTTATTCTCGATACCCCCCACTCGTAGCACCGTCCTTCCTTGCGACGACTCCAGTCTGAATTGAGCGGCCGAGTAGAACGGGCGCCCGCAACAGGATTCCAGTCACCTGAGCCATTGAACAACCCCCCCTAACAAAACCATGACGTCACCATGACATCAGTCCACCTCAAGGACGACGTCAGTGACAAGTAAGTATTAATCTTACCTTGAAAAAGCGCAGCGCTATCCTGTAATCCTTCTTGTTGTGTATGTAAGCGCGTTTGTATATATAGATCATTCCACTCGATACCACAGACCACTCGTCTCTTTCTCAAAGCCTTTGCTCGACCTATTTCCCGCCAAGTGGAAACACTGTAGCCTAAGCAACGACCCTACAGACATTGACAACGAGCTTCCCTTCTTGTTGTTGTTATTGTTTTGTTGTTTTATAGGAAAACTGTCTTTTCATTAAGTTGTCGACATCGAGCATTTCGCTCTGCTCTGTAATTCCACGAAATTTTTATTATATTTCTTTTTCTAAAATTTAATGTACCGTACAAATTATGAAATAGTCTTCGTACCAAGACTATTACTTGGTATGCAACAAGGTTACATGGTACAAAAATTCACCTATTGTCCACATTAAATGATATAATAAGAAAAATCGTCGTAGGTGCATTTCAACCATCTTCTAGCCATCATTCGGCAAGCGCCAAGCACCAAGGGCAAGGACTTTTACCTCTCGGATCACATGGTGCTTACAGGGAATATATTGAACGTTTAGCATCTGAAACTACATATCACACACGCTTATCAGAGTGTTGATCCAATGTGCCCCTGAACGTTAACGTGATTGGAACTTCATATTCGATTTTGTAGTCAGAAACACCAGGTAGCCTTTGTGGTGGATGCGAATGTGTTACGTCCAACCAATCAGGTCCATTGTGTTTGCGAGGATATTCCACGTGTATTTCATATAATATGACCCCCTTCCCATTTGAAAATACGGGGTTTTATCCATGGCCATCAGAGTTTTCTCTATAACCTCTAATAGTATCTCCAATCGCAATTATTAGTTCAACTCATAGCGTTTTGGTTTTATTTTGGTGGGTCCAGACTTCTGCTCCAATCGTTAATTTGAAGCCGAATTGAAGTAAATTTTTTGAAAAATTGGAGTAAAATATTCTTATTTCATTTTACATAATCAAGAAATTAAATTTAGGAAATAAACACTGGTCAACACGGAATTTTTTACCTGAAATTTAATATGTATTCTAAGTTTCTTTTTTATTAAATACTATAAAATGTCCTTTTATACGATTTTCTTGAATGAACGTCTTCAGGTTGATCTCTTTGTAAACTGCAACAGTAATCGGCCATCATATGGACGCCCTACCTTCCTTGATAACGCTCTTCCATTTTACGTATGGCTTGGTGAAATCTTTCGCTCTGCTCTTTACTGAAATCGCCAAGATTTTCTGGGAAACGATCTAAATGAGAGTGCAAATGATGAAGCTTCATACTCAGATTGCAGCCCAGGTCTTTCAAATTAGACCGCATACACTCAACTACGAATAATTGTCCAACTTATTGTTTCCGACAAAATTTTTAATCACCTTAACAAACGATTTCCAAGCTTTAGACTCGATTCATTAAATTGAATTCACAAAGCTTGGGTCTTTTACAAGTTGTCTAATTGTTGTCCATCAAAAATACAGCTTTCAATTTTTCTGTGCTTATTCCTGGAAATTTGCGTATCGTCTTCAATTTCCATAAGATTTGGTTCGTTGGAGCATTTAGATGATGTTGATGCAGTTTGTGTATCACCTGAGAATAGAAGAGGTCGTTGAGCAGAAGGCAAGTCGGGATATGACCACTTAAGATTTTCAGAATTAATGCCGTTAATATTTACGACGCAAAAATAGCAGTCGTCGTAGTGTTTTTGAGGTTCTCGCCAAATCATCGGCGTTTTAAATTTGATAGCATTTCTTTTTCCATTTGACCATTGCCGCAGGCACACAATACAATTCTGGCGCACAATGTGAAGCACTCATTGCTTGTTTTGATTACACAATTCTCGTTGAAAGTATTTAAAATACATAGTTTTAACAAAGTCTGAGATAGGTTTTCGATATTTTTTAAAGACGTATTCGCCACAAATATAACAAAAACGCCGAGTCGTAGATATGTCGAAAGTTAAAAATACAATAATTCCATGTCGAGTCAAAGTTTAAAAAAAAACTGCATGTGACGTCCAAATGAGGATAATTTAAAAATATTCAAAAACTAGAGCGCTGTTAAAAAAACTAATCTCGTATTCGATATCAGCGCACTCGAATAAGCCCAAAACTGCAAACTTATTACAGGAAAAAGTTAAAAATATTTTTATTGTTGATCAGTGTAATATATAGGGTGGATACAGAAATGATCCTCTCCCCTCTTTTGATGAATCCAATGAATAGGAAGTTGTGGGTGACCTATCCCTTGGTGCACTTTTCATCATCCCAAATATGCAAATTAGGACGCATTCAAATCCTATCTTAAAAACCCTAACAGATACACGAAAAATTCCAATTGAAGATTTGCTCAGCATGGAATTCCGAACAAAACAATTTTTTTTTCCAAAATCCGATGAACGGATCACCAACAATCACAAGTTAAATTTATTAGTTACCTCCCTATGCACTTAACAAAGACATTTGAATGTTCAACATGCAAATCAATAAATTACCAAAAATTAACATAATGACATTCACTTTCATAAGGAAATGCAAATAAAAGGCAAAGGAACAGCAATTATGATTAACTTTGGAGTAAAATTATTTATGCGCTGTGGCTGTTTGTAAATTACAATTAATTGTGATTGTTGGTGATCCGTTCATCGGATTTTGGAAAAAAATTTTTGTTTGTCTTCAATTGGAATTTTTCGTGTATCTGTTACGGTTTTTAAGATAGGATTTGAATGTGTCCTAATTTGCATATTTGGGATGATGAAAAGTGCGCCATGGATAGGTCACCCACAACTTCCTATTCATTGGATTCATCAAAATTGACATATCTGCTAGGGAAGAATAAGAATATTGCCCAGATTCTCGTTGGTAACCAATACAGCAAGAATCTACCCTCTGTACCAGACAGCCACATATACACGAACAGGTGAAGTCGTAATTAACACGCTCCGGTACACTTCGGGAATCTTCAATAGAGTGCTGTTTTCAATGCTGTAGTTAGACGCTATGGGACCGTCCCTTATATTTTCGGAACATTTTAATTAGTCACAATAGTAGTATACTATTTAAACGAATCGGAACAAAGTTGGTAGCATTTTCAGCAAGTGGCCTGTGGACACTTTTCACTAGACTGCTAAGAACTTCCGAGCCAATATAAGGTATTTCAAATACATTCTACGTAAATAATATATATAACATTACAAATATATTGATAGGATGATATTTTTAACTTGACAAATTCAAATATCTCCGACAAAGTGTTCTAAGAGAAAATGGATCAGAACCAAGTTGCTTCTTTTCTAGGGGGGGGGGGGGGGATGAGAACTGTATAATCAATTTTTATCTTCATTCTTCATTTGGTCTTTGAAACTTAAAATTAGATAGTAATGATTTATGACCATCTACGTTTGTAGGCAAATTGGCTATGATTTCGCGCTGAAGTTGTTAGAGGGCCAGGCAAGTAGGAAGAATGTTCTTTACCAGACAGTAGAAGTGATTTGTTTCTGAAGATATGGGTAAACGACGCGATTTAGCAGCCTTTCAAAGCGAGATGATTGTTGGAGCTCAGAGCCATGGAGGGAGTATCAGCAAAACAGCTGCACTCGTTAGATACTCAAGAGGAGCTATTGTTAAAGTGTTTAAAGACTGGACTGTTAGACGAAAAACTGGGTTTGAACGTGCGAGTTGTGGCCGTCAGTTGTAGTCAATGTTCTGGCAGAACGGAGCGTAATAAGAGTACAAGACAACAGAAGGGCAACAGGGCATCAAATTACTGCAGTTCTTAATTGGGGATCCTTTCAAATGATCTCTGAACGCACTGTTCGCCGTACACTGCATCGTATGGGATATGGAAGCCGAAGCCCTATTTGAATACCTTTGCTGTCTGCAGTTAACAAGGATAAAACGTCTCCAATTCGCATAGGAACACAGGATTGGACAGTCGAGGATTGGAAAAAAAGTCATGTGGGCCACTGAATCACGTTTCCAGTTGCATTATGCAGATGGCAGAGTGAGAATTGGGTGGAAACAGCATGAAAGCATGGAGCCGACATGCATGAGTACAACCCCTCAAGCTAATGAAGGCAATGTTATCATTTGGGGCACATGTTTCACTCTATCATGTTGATAGCATGCGTATCGCAATGGAGATGGCTTCTTCCAACAAGACAATGCGCCATGCCACGGTGCTCATATTGTGTAGGAGTGGTTTCAAGATCATGAGGGAGACTTTACCTTGCTTAGATGGCCCCCACAATCACCAGATCTCAATTCAATTGAGAATTTGTGGGATGAAGTTGAAAGAGCTCTCAGGCAGCTAGTTCCGCAACCATCAAATTTCATAAAACTGGACAGTGCTATTCATCAGGCATAATTTCAGATTCCTCGCATCAGCTTTCAACATCTCGTGGAGTCAATGCCAGGGAGAATCGTCACAGTATTGAAAGCAAAAGGTGGCTCAACGAAGTAGTGATGGGATGGTTATAATATCTGGCCACTCAGTATACAGGGTGTCCAAAAAGTCTGGTAACATGCCGGATGTCTCAAAGCTGCGAGGTAGGCGATATCTGATGAGTGTGGTTTATAGGTAATAGGGGAGTGGGGAGTTAAAATCATGAATATTTGGCAAAACGTGTGCAAGAAACTGTAAATCCACCCATTTGGAGAAATCTTCATGATTTTCACTGAAAGTCACCCAAATGTGAGGATTTCCTGTTTCGTGCACACTTTTGGTGAAATCTTCATGATTTTCACCGAAAGTCACCCAAATGTGTGGATTTCATGTTTAGTTTCTCCACCCCCCTATTACCTATAAACTACATTCATCAGATCTCGCCTACCTGGCAGCTTTGAGATATCTGCCATGTTACTAGACTTTTTGGACACCCTGTATACAGGGTGTAAATGGACGACGTTTCATAAATTTAAGGATATGTAGAGGATGAAACTCTGAGCAAAAAATTTTAGTCCCGTTTTTCGATCTGTGGCTCTGTTAAAAAGTTATAGCGCTTTAAAGTTCGGTATCGGTAAGGAATATCGGTATCGGTATCGGCCAGGGTGATTCTAAAAGGTCGTGCCCAAATGAAAAGGCAGGTAGAGGGTGAAATTCTGAGCAAAAAAGTCTAGTCGCGTTTTTCGATCTGAGGCTCCGTTAAAAAGTTCTAGCGCTAAGTTAAAAATTGCTCAGCGTCTGTACCAAGATAGATTTCCGGAAGTGACGTCACGAAACTTTAAAGCGCTATAACTTTTTAACGGAGCCTCAGATCAAAAATCGCGACTAGACTTTTTTGCTCAGAGTTTCATCCTCTACAGATCTTTAAATTTGTGAAACGTCGTCCATTTACACCCTGTATAGGAGCGATTTCATGCGTTTTTTGTTCTATACGTGAATTATCTTAGAAACGGATTCGAGTAGGTGTCCGATATATGGACTTTCCTCCCCCATTTACATACTTTTTTTTTCTTTATGCAAAGAGCGGATATCTACTAAATCGATGACGCTCTAGAACTTTATAATTGGAACTTTTTGCCTATCAGTCATGGTTCAAAAGTTAGTTATCGTAACTTTTCAGTTTATCTAAGGGGCGCTGAGAATACCTTTTTCCAATCGGGCACGGAAACTTTCCTATAGAAACACGTGACGTTTATGACTCTAGCACCTTTTCTTCTGAAAGTTATTGGGGGGGTATATCTGCATTTAATGTGCCTATGAAATCATTGAATATTTTCCCAGCTGCTGAGATACTCTAAATATTTATACACTCATCAGATCTCGCCTACCTTGGCACGTAATATTTTTATAATCGATATATTATTGGACGCTACCTAGTTTAGTTTCGATTCGGAATTTTATTTTCACTCCATGAGGTTCCCTAGTAAGCTTACTTTTCGTCGAAGCCATCTAGTGAGAGCAGTTTTCTCAAATTACTTTTTAACAATGGACTTGACCAGCTTCTAATAACATGATATGGCTTTAACTCATTGTATCTACACCTGAATCCATCCATTGGTTACGTAGAGTACTAGTATCAGTCGATCTCCCAACAAGCGGCCATGTACAATCATTGCCATTGCTGAGTATTCGCCTGCTAGTGCCACTGTAAATCATTCCATCCCACTGAGTTACTAAAAAAATCAATTTTGGAGAACTTCTGGAAGGTTCCTTATCGACATGACTTGTAACTGGCGTACACGTAAACAGGAAAATCTTATTTAAATATGTAAATCATATTAAGTTATCATCAACAGAGATGAAAAGCAGTAACATAAATATAAATTATTTATAAAATTACCCCATAAACTCAGCAGTGCATTGTATTTAGCCTCTTATCAGCAGCACCTAATTAGAATTCTTCATAAACAAAATTAACAACCCCCTCCAGGAGTATGTAAATTAACAACTGTCGATATCGTTTTAAATTATGATAATAGCATAGAAGATCTTCTCCACCTCGTGTCAATGAGGCTCTCGGAAGGAGCTGTAATCGATTTTTAAGCTGTTAAAAGGCCTATTGTTATTGTGTGATTAAAAATTGAAACGTATGGCTGGCCAATGAATGAGATACACGTGTAGATATGTTTTTATTACAAAAACAGTTTGAAGTCGTGTGACTGAAGCTTGCATGTATGTGATCGCTTTGATGAGCTTAGAGAAAAAATGGATTCTTTGTTGTTGCCTCATGAATTAAAGTGGACCCAAATACGAAAAGTCCTGATTTCTACTACAAAGTACAGGAAAGGGGTATTTGGAGTGTCCGGACTGAAAGATGGTTATGACCAAGCAATAGAGTTACCAAGAGACTGCGTTCCATGGACTACCTTGCCGACTAAATCCATCCTGCAATACTGAATATCAATCCTGCATGGGGTGGCTTCTTTCTGGACGACTATGGTTAGCAGTGGTTTCATAATTTACCAGGAATACAAATCTGCTCAGAAAACCAAGGAACCGTCTGGCTTTAGCCTAGCCTTCCATTAACTTATAAGTGCTTCAACACATTACTGACTCAATGGTAAACTAGGGCAGGAGATTTGGTTAGTTCTCATGATCTCAGAGTTTTAACCCGTCTTCCGATAGCATTTTCTTGAAACTCCCAGGTCTGAGGTTCTAATTCTCCATTGATAACGTTCTTCTTTCAAAGCAATCGCCGAGTGCTATGAATAGATGAAAACTGGCTGTCGTGCCAACTCTTTGATGGTTGCACATGTGACTTACGTTCACACATCCACAGGGTTCGTTGTTCGAATCCCAATGATAAGATTATTTCTTCTAAGCCATCACAGAAGACATGCCACATGGTTCAGGTCAGAATTCCATGTTTCAGTCGCCTTCCTTATGATAGTCTTATGTGAAATCTTAACCCTAACCCTAAGATCTAGGTGAGCAGAAGTGCTGGGTTCGAATCCCTTTTTAGAAACTTATATTTCTAACCTTACTCCCAACTGAAGTTTAGTTGAGCTTAAAGCGTTCCAATCTCTGTCGATAATATCCTATCTTGTAACTAGGAGAACTATGGGTACCCAAAATCTAGTTCTGGTTCAGAATTGTGCCCGTGTATAATATTCAACACATGTATCTCATTCATTGTCCTCTCGTGAATGTATATGAAAAAGAATTTCTCATAAGCAGACCTCACCAAATCGCTTCCTGTGCTCCGCACCAGTATCGACAAATTCCAAGACATCGCGTGCACAAACGACCTCCACTTTAAGGTAAAAAAAAATATTAATAAAATATTCATTTGCATACAACGACCTCTTCTCAGGTGCTCTCTAATTGATTTCTTGTCTGGAATGACTACGCGTGCGCGGGAGCGTTTCCTTATGCAGTAGTGAATGGAGATCCCAGCTGTGAATGAATGCGACAGTAGTGATTATTTTTATAATATACATGTGCCATCTACGGAGTATATATAATAATGTATGCAATGCATTAGTATACTAACAGCTTTGAATACTCAGGAAATATGATTTTTCGTTTTATTCTATTTTCTCAATAATACTCGCTCTGAGAGTATGGGGAGCTATGAAGAAACAGTGAGATATAATTATTCTCTTACCTTATATACCCATATGGCTTGGTTCATTCAGACTGTGGTTCAAGAGGAGTATGTTTGTCTTTCGCTGAATGTTTTTGAAATTGCATTTCCATTCAGTTGTTCTTATTTCCCATGCGATCACTCACGGCTAACGAGGATAGGTGGAACGAAGTAAGGAGAAAACGAAATCCGGAAGCTTCGACTCTAAAAATAAAATAAAATTACAAAAATGTATTTCTCTATTGCATGTAAATTTAAAATTGATTAAAAATGTTAAAAACTTATCAATTAAATAAAATAAATAATTAAATGATATGCCCGGCGTTGCTCGGTCTGTTTGCTTGAAGAAACTTTGCGATATCTGAATTTGAATATGAATATGATAAGAACACATGAAAAAACCCTTAGAGTTAATAAAGTAAGTATTCGCTTTGTAAAAAAAGGGTTCTTTAAGATGTTTGCACTGGAATTTCGTATCCGATTGGGTTTACTTAGGAAAATTGCACATTGCATCCTTAACAATTTAGAATTCAAAAAAGGCTCCTATGAGTATTCAATTATTTCTGTCTATATTAAAAATACTTCATAGATAGATTGATTGAGAGTGTTCAGGAGCTCCTCAAAATCCCTCATCAACATGTAACCAATGTATTCAGTAACAGAGCGTAAAATCATGTCCTCAATGTGGTTGTTCATATTGACGGTAGCAGTTTGAGCAGCAAGAACTGGCCTCTCACATTGCCCTCTCAGTATCCTTTTGATGAACGTTATCTGTAATTTCTCTAAAGGAAGTTACTACATAACAAAAATCACATGATAAATAAATTTTATTCCAGTAATTAGCTCATTAGGAAAACTACTTTCACTTTTTCAGCAAAAGCTTGAACAGCAGCACGCCCTACAAGTTGGTTTCTCTAATTTGTTTTAGAATAATTTCTTACATCTCTCCAAAGATTTTAATAAAAGAAAGAAATAATAATGATTTTTATTTATTTATTATTGCTTTTTATAACTATCCCCCCCTTATTACGAGAATCGTTAAGTCAGTTATCGTAGCTAACGAAAAAGACACGCCCTGGCATTGAAAATTACC
>JAHWFO010051620.1:28268-48879 GCA_023313115.1 Rhysida immarginata | reverse complement strand
GTCCGTCAGGCAATCACCGAATCTTGTGCACTGGATAACAATGAGATGCGAGGCGCAGTGCTGCAAAACTTCGCCCTGAGGCTTCGTCGTGTTTACAGATGAATGGAGCACACATCGAACATGTTGTTCTTAAGGTGTGAAATTCCTAAGTGCAATGTATATTGTAAGATCTATATGACATTCCTATGTTTATTAGTTCCCGAGTAATAAACCATTAGAATCGTAAGTAATTGAATGAATCACCCTGTACAATCACGACCAGCCGATTGTTGACACAAATACGACGGGCTGATTGTTCATACATGGAAGTAAACAAACATAAACCAAGTCTATTCACATATATATATAGATATATTATTTTACCCCCCCCCCTTTGAACCTATCTGACACTCGGTACATGTAAACTTACCCTGAACCTAACGAACATACGGTGCGAACATGAGCTCAATCGGGTAAGTGGTTCAAAAGTTTTAAGAACATGCATAGACGTACCCTGAATTTTTATATATAAAGCTAATAAAAATTACCATCATTAAATCATTATTGGTATGTTAAAGGATTAGTTTAATTTTTTATTTATTAAAAACAGGGTTGTTAGGAGTCTATGGTAACAATTAGCATATTTAAATGTGGCGCGCGTTCATTTCACCTAAAGTATTGTTAGGGCAGGTATTAAAATAGTTAGTATTCAAATAACGACTTAAAAACACTGAGTCATGCCACCAAAAATTGACAGGTATCGAATGGGCTACATAATAGCTCTTTCCGACGTCAAATTCAGCTATTCCGAAATTATGAATGCATGCAAGAAGCGAGATTTTCTAGTTTCTATGAAATGGATATCAAATGCACTACATAACATTGGCAAAACCGAAAGCGGCGCCATTCCTCAGGGTTAAAAAGCAGACCAATCCTAGACGATCCACTAGCCGTACTCTCTCGTCACCAACGCAACGGGCCATTACACAGAAGATAGTGACTTCTGTGTGCATGGTAAATACAATGGTCAACGTGATTTAGGCCTCTTACGCACAGGCGACTGCTTGCCAGCAACGTCGAGACATAATTAGAATAGTTATCGTTTACGCACGTGGTTTTGGCAACCGGAGGCCAGAAAATTAAGAGCAACGCATTTGGTGAATGCGCGGTTGCACAATCGATGGGGTGGCTTGTTTCTATAGACGCCTACGTACTGTGCAAGCAACTACTCCCGTCTCGATCGCGTTTATTTTCATATCTGTTATATAAATAATCACGACCGGCCCGAGGACGATACGAACGGTGAGGCCCCGTGTTTCTGAAGTCCCGCGCTTTGATTTATCAAGATCAAATATTTATGAAAATAAACCCCGCAAGAACATTTTGCATTATGAACCAGGGTCCAAATTAACATTTTACATGATGTCTCGCTTTTTCTTGGGCCTTGCATTATCCCCGTAATCTCATTTTCATTTCAATTCATTGTCATGTTTTTGTAATCTTAGAAAAAAATTTGGAACATGCCTTTATTTTCACGTTCTTATAATAGGGGGTGCACCTAATATTTCATTTTTCCCCTTTTGGCTTTCTTTTTAATAATATAGATACTCCACGGCGCGATGCTGAACGAAAGCGAGAACCATTTGTTAATCCAATCAATCGCTCTCCCGTTTTTGGTTTCCTGTCTTTCTGGTTGTTCGCAATCACTGTTGCCGGCACTTAGTCGACAGTGCGTAAGAGGCCTTACCACCGGAGAAGCGACACAAGAGCCATGTTCATAAGTTATTGCCGCGCCATGTTCAAGAGCGACGGTCCAACTGCCGTAAACTGTGTGAACGCTACCTGGCAGATGAAAAATGAAAATACGTGGTCACACTAGATGAGGCGTATGTTTATTTAAGCGACTGCAACGAGAGCCGAGCCATTTTTACTGCCCCAAAGGGTTCTAACGACTTCAGAAAATAGTACCGTGAATGCAAGGAAACACTTTCAAAAGGCTTCAGGTTGTGGCCAGATATAGCTAGAACGGCAAGTTAAGTTTACACGGAGTAGAGTCGAAGGCCAAAGTGAACGTCGTGTTCTATCAGACTAACATTCAAACCTCCATATCGAATCCTGACATCCCCGGTTCATACGGTGCAGAGGTAAACAAGATATGGCTCAACTAGATAAGGCGTCGAGTCAACTCGCCTGTTCCCGGAACGCATGTAAGAAGATACCATAATCCGCTCCATTCCACTGAGCGACATACCCGTCAAGTCGCCGGACGCATCGCCTATGGATTTAAACGAGCCCTCGGAATGCGACAACCGCGAACAGTGGAGGGTCTCTGGAAAGCGTGTCAACAGGAGTGGTTACGAATTGATCTTGGTGTTCTGCGTCCCATCTTCCTGCAGTGGCAACTGTTATGCAGGGCAATAGAAACGATGCATGCTACAAGACTGAACACACTCGATGGTGGCGAAAGGTGGCTGAATTTCCCATAAGGTACAGTCATTCCTCCTATAACGCGGAAGAAAACTTGCGACATTCCTCCATACGTGACAACTGGATGTGTTTCGATGATCCGCTGTGTTCATAAATTATTCACTGTTAATCAAAAGTATTCGATGCAATATGGAAAGGTTTCATTTTCTTGGAAGGCAGTGCATGCTGCCTGATCTGCTGGAGGTTGCCGAGTTCTTATGGAGCCCAACATCCAATCTTTTAACCTGTTTGAACTGCCCTCATGTCACGCTATTGGTTTATGTCAGATTGATGTCAACAACACAGTTCACGCTTTTCCCGTAAAAACTTTCTAAACGCCACGTGACCACAAGACTCCCATATATGGCCAATCCTGTAATAATTCCCTTAACATCCCAACACGCAAGTTCTGAATTGGTCAGTTTAATCCAGACATCAACCCAATAGAACATTACAAATACTGGGGACCCTCATTCTTTTACTTGTCCTGGGGTTTAACCCTAATTCACCTTTTTTTTTCCTTTCAGGTTAAGCTTCAAGCAGCACACGAGATGCTGTCCCCAGTCCAGGAAGGAGAAGACCTACTGCTGCCTCGCCGTCTTCTTCATCCTCATCTCGGTGGGACTACTTATAGGGCTCATTGCCCTCTACATGAAAATGAAAGGTCTGTGAACCATATAGCCCATAGCTTGAATGTCCGGACATTCCAAGGATACTGAAACTTTTCAGTTCAGATTCACCAAACCTTCTGAAAGAGATGGACCACGATGCAGATTGTGAGATGTCCGGACATTAATTTTATGGTACTAAAAACTACATACCACTTCTTAAAAAAGCTGATTTGTAATGCCATGCAATCTTTCATTTTCCAGGGGCTCGGAAAATCTGCGAGTCACCTAGCTGCATCGAAGCAGGTAAGTGGTTATCCCTTATCCTTAACTGTACCCTACACATGCGATTGTCCTGACGTGATCAACAGACTACCTGATCGATCTGTAGAAGTTAAATAGATAACAGGCAGCATTTTATTAATTTGACACTTGTTTGCTATAGCGGCCATCATGCTGGCCAACATGGACCCAACTGTGGATCCGTGCGATGACTTCTACCGCTATGCATGTGGCGGCTTCGATGAACGCATCTTCATCCCGGACGACCAGTTCACCGTCAACAGCTTCAACGCCATTGGCCTCGAGCTGCAAATGAAACTCAAGGGTAAGTCTAACTCTTACAAGTAAGAATTCAACTTCCTGTTTACAGTCCTGCAAGACATTCGAGTTTAAGCCTAACCGTATTTCATTACTCATGTACAGGCGTCGTCGACGAAGAACTGTCGCCGACAGAGCCCTTCTACTACCAGCTGGTGAAGAAATTCTACATTTCGTGCATCAACACACGTAAGTGCATAGCAGTGTACTCAGGATGTTTCCAAAAATGGGGACAACTTCCAGGAGCTGACTTCTGGCAGGACAAGGATTCAAAATTGTTCTATGTCCGGATGTACATGTGTTCGAGATAGACATCGTGTTAGTAGTCATTGTTAACCACTGAAATTCTGTTAGTGTTACCACAGCCATTATCATTCATTTAACAGACACACTTCAGGATTGTTCTATCAAACAGCATATTCTCCAGAACTATCTGCCACAAGAAGATCTTGCAGATGTTTGCTATAGAGGTGTCATGTTATGTGTACTACCTCGAAAACTATGCACTTCCGGTCATAAACGCACAGCACTCTGTTCCGTGACCTGCCAGTAATCACCTCCAGGACATACAGGGTGGTTCGCCTACTCAGAGCCTTCTAGAGCCCAATCTAATGAACCGATTGTGATGCAAATTGAAATGTAGGCTATTCAGACCATGGGGGAGAGAATTTCGGAAAGAAAAAATGAGTGCAAATTTTCAACACCAGGTGAAAATGTGGCGCTATGAAATGACAAATGGAGATTTTAAAACTAGTTTTATTGTTTTAAACAAGCAGGTAAGATTTTTGTTTGATTACAGCATAGGTTCAATATGTCCGCCCCCTCCGTCAATGACATGTAGGAAGCGTAGCACAGCTTGATCAATTGTTGCATGAAGCGTTTCCCGGGGAATGTCTGAGACATGTCGTCTAATGCTGATTTTTAGCTTGGGTACAGTCCGTACGCTTTGTTGATAAACCCAATCTTTCAAGTATACCCAGAACCAAAAATCGCACGGGTTCAAATACGGAGAACGTGGAGGCCACGCATCTGGAAAACTTCTGGAGATCACATGATAATCTCCAAAGTTGGCAATGACGAAACAGTTCCTTCGCTTTTCGACCAATGTGAAGAGGTGCTCCGCGTGTCGACCAATATGAGGAGGTGATCCATCTTGCATGAAGACAATAGTTTCCAAGCATCATCGTTCTCGCAAGGCAGGAATCATATGATGTGAAACAAGTTCTCAATACCGTGCACTTGTCACAGAACATCTTGCAGGACCTCGTTTTGTCACTCCCTCAAAGAAAAAAGGGGCCGAGAATAAAATCATACAGTCACGTATTCAGAATGCAATGGCTTTTCAATGCACGACATGGGGCATCTGCATGTTCACATCTCCTTCTAGGGTGAAATGTGCTTCGTCTGACCATAGAATGGTCCCTGGCCACAAGTCATAAACAGTCATTCTCGCTAGAAAGCAAAAAGCAAAGTCAGTGCGTTGAGAGGGATCTTGAGGTTTTAACTGTTGTGCCAGATTGGTACCAATGGAGAATGGACCGCAAGACCTTTCGCACCGTGGACCGTGGGATGGACAATTCGCGTGCTGTTGCTCGAGCACTTGTTGCAGACTGTTGAGAAGAAGAAGCTCTGTCCAGCATTATGACAGCCACGTCCTCAACAAATTCGTCTGCTCTCTTGCGACGTCCTCTTCCTGTTGCGACAGCCAAATCGCCAGTCGATCCAAATTTGTTTGTCATTTTTCGCAACACTGTATCTGACATGGGTCCTTTTCGCAGTCCTCTTGGACATGATATGCTCACAACGCAGCTGGACTGCTGCTATCATTCTGGTAAAACAACTTGACCAACAGCGCGCGTTCTTTCTTCTTTAAAACCATGATCTTTCGTGAAAGCTTTTCACTAAATATAATGCAATGAATTGGTCAATCCATTCCATTCTGGGTATATTGACTTTCTACTAATTTGCGTAAACTTTCTGCTAAGAAGGCCGATATTGAGAACGAACATATGTAACTGTAATCATACAAAAACCTTGCCTGCTTGCTTAAAACAATAAAACTAGTTTTAAAATCTCCATTTGTCATTCCACAGCACCACATTTTCATCTGGTGGTGAAAATTTGCCGTATTTTTTTTCTTTCCGGAATTTTCTCCCCCATGGTCTGAATAGCCTACATTTCAATTTGCATCACAATCGGTTCATTAGATTGGGATCTAGAGGGCTCTGAGTAGGCGAACTTATTTTATAACGTAAACCACCCTGTGCTTCCGCATTATTTGGAACAGGCCTGTATACATATAAATCTCTTTGGTAGTATACGTATAATGGTAATGTACACAGGTTTGCCAGAAGTTTGGTGATGACGTTGGTGAGAGCGAGCTGTTAAGTAAGCATCAGTCCAGGTCAGTTATCTAAAAAATCAGAAACTAGAAAGCCTTGGTACTGTATCAGACCTTCTGGTAAAGCTTACTTGAGGATAAGTTGGTGCAATGTACTGTAGCGGAATGGGCTGTATGCAGATTCTAGACTTTCCAAGCAATATGCTGCATTCAACGTGGGAACAGTTTGGTCTCGGTCCATTTGTCTGTCAGCATTGCCACAATCTTCCTATCCGCAAGTCAAAGCCTCGATGACTCATAACATGGAGAAGCTTGAATGGCCTTCACAGTTTCAACCATAAAGAACACTTGCATAGTATGGCAATCGGCTTGGTGCCAGCCTACATGACCCCAATCTAAAGCTGGAAAGTCTTCCTAGTGTCCCAGAACTTCTGGCAATCAGAAGCTGGAAAGTCTTGCTAATGTCCCAGTACTTCTGAAAATCAGTATCTGGAAGGTCGTCCTAATGTCTCAGTACTTCTGGTAATCAGAAGCTGAAAAGTCTTCCAAGAGTCCTAGTATTTCTGGCAAGGCAATCAGAAGCTGGACTTTCTTCCTAGTGCCCAGTGCTTCTGGCAATCAGAAGCCGGAAGTCTTGATAGTGTCCCAGTACTTCTGGCAAAGAATTGCACTTCTGATTGTCTTCTAGTATTTATCATTTATGACTTCTTCTTGTCTCTGTAGAAGCCCTGGAAGAGCTACAAGACAAGCCTCTACGGCAAATCCTGAAGGAACTGGGCGGTTGGCCCGTCCTGGAGGGCAGCGGCTGGGATGCAGCTGCTTTTGACTGGCGCAAAGCTGTTGCCAAGAGTCGGGAGCTGGGCGTCTACATGAACTTTCTCATCGACGTCTCCGTCGTCAGGGACATCAAAAACTCTTCACACTTCACATTACAGGTAATTCACACAGTCCTGTGTCCCAGTCTTGCAGTCCTGAGATAAGAGCACTCATTGATGTGGTGGTCCTTTTCAGTTGGACCAACCTCACTTCGGCGTGCCAGACCGCTCTTACCTCATGGAAGGCCTCAACAACTCGCTCGTCAGCGCCTACTACAGGTTCATGGTGGACACTGCTGTCCTACTTGGCGCCAAAGAGGACGCTGCGCGCGAGGAGCTTCTTAAGACTCTGCAGTTTGAGACGAAACTTGCTAAGGTAAGTACTCATTCCTCTATTTTCAAGGGCTTAGATTGGTACCTCTTAATTAGTTGTACTGCCTTTCTAGTACGCTCTACCTCAAGAAGAACTGCGCAACTTCACCAAACTGTACAACAAGATGACTATCGGCGACTTGCAACAATACGGCAACGAGGTGAGTTGCTGTCACGTGACTTTTCCCTTGTAGGTACTCTTGCCTTACCCATGTTACTCACAGGTGGACTGGCTCAGCTACTTCAACGCCTTAAACTTCCCAGACCCCATTGTCAAGGACGACCAGGTCATCGTCATCAGCCCGCAGTATGTCCAGGGCTTCATTGATATCATTTCCAAGGAGGATAAAAGGTACGTGTGCAAGAAAGCGTTCATTCCAAGATTGTATTCATTGATCACCCAATGACTTCATTTTATCCACAGGAACATCGCCAACTACATGATGTGGCGGGTTTCCAGGAGCGTCATAGACCTACTGGACCGGCGCTTCCAGCTGTTGCAGTTCGAGTACATGCGCGCTCTGACGGGCAGCGAGGCCGAGGTGCCGCGGCCGTACCAGTGCCTGGACATCATCTCCAACTCCCTCGACCTGGCCATCGGTGCCATCTATATCCGGAAGCATTTCCGACCGGAAGCCAAAGAAGTGGTAAGATCCTGGACTTTCAGGACACTTTAGTCAGAAGTCCAGCAGGACAACGTCTTCAATAGTCACCTGAATGTTTTTTCTTTACTCCAAAATTAGGCTACTGAACTGGTACACGAGGTGCGGCAACAGTTCTACAGGACACTGGACGAAGTCGAGTGGCTGGACGAAGAAACACGCCTAAAAGCCAAAGCCAAGGTAAGTCCGTCATAAATTTGCCTACAGGACATTATTACAGAGAGTGGACTAAGATTCTATCTTCCACAGGCTCAAGCAATGGTTGACTATATCGCCTACCCCGAGGAACTGCGCAACGACACCATAATCAACAACTTCTACAAAGGGGTAAGACGTAACTCCAGGATAGCATTTCCGGATATACTCTAGTTACTGTATAAAAGGGTGCCCCAAAGTTTATGAAAGACAGTCCAATGAAAATATATGGAACCTGTAACAGCATGAATACTCAAAGTCGAATGCGTACTGTTTATGAAGAGAACTGTCTGACTGACTGCGTGGTTTGCATGAATTTGTTTTGCGCAGGATGGTACGAGGCTTGACCGGGCCATTATTCCATGCTGCTTTTCTGATGAATGCCACTCCTGGCAGAGCTCACAATATTTTCCTTCAGCACTTGTAGTACTATCCAATACATGCACGATGGGAATCGCACTGCCTCACACCTGAGCAGTACAGACCAGTACAGTAACAAGTGAGAAAGAACTGAGGCGGGTATATTATCTTAGACACTTCGCCAGCAGACTGATACTGACACTCAGTGATAACATCATATCATTGGTTCAGGCTAGCGTTCTTCTTGAATTTACATCAGATGACGTCATCGCTGAGTGTTAAGATCAAAACCCCACCTCTGGAAAACTGTTGGTTCAGTAAGCAACAGCAGCACAGTGAAAGAAGCAATCACATGCAGCAAAGTCCTAGAGATCGTCTTTGATCACTATACAACCCGTATCTCTAGCATACAATGACATACCAACAGTATATCCACTATACGTTACTTATAAGAGTATTTCTAAGGTGTAGTATTCATGTAAGTAGTACCTTCATAACACATAATTATACAATCAGTACCTCCACCATACAAACTTAAAGGGAGTCCTCGCACTTACGGCACAATAGGTTCCCGGAATGTCAAGGAAATCGCATTTTTATATCGTAAATGCGAAAAAAGCGTCATAATACCAAAACATTGGTAGGAATTTGTACATGGCTTAAGTGAAAATCGTCCTAAGTCATCGACTTCCTGAATAGTACTTCCACCAAAGAGAATTTTTGCCGCTGGTACTTCCATCATGGAGTGCTTTATACCACCAGTACTCCATCATAGGTACTTATAGCACCAGTACATCCACTTATATTACTTAAACAAGCAGCATCTACATCATATAATATGTATACCAGTGGTATGTACCAGGTGGTTATAATTAAAGTTTCCACTTTTGTGCAGGCTGCAGACCGCGTTATTGCACAGATATTGATGAAACTTTGTGTATAGGCTAGGCAGAGCATGGAGAAATTTTATTAGTGTATGACCACACACGCGCAACTATTAGGACCAATCTGCTGGAACAAATTATAACATCAGTTTATTACAAGTGTAATCAGATAAACGGTTAAAATACAGAACTCTCAGTATGAATGAATGGAATTATAAACAAAAGTTTCACAAATTCGACAAGGCTGAAGAAACAGTAAACAGAATTCTTCTGGGTTAACAGATTAGTGGAGCTTCACCCTTGTTAATACTGCTCCGTGGCTCATGAGTCATAGCCTCCTTCCTTGACTGTTGAAGTTCCAGGATAAGTGTTCCGAATCCTTCCAGAAAAGGGGTTCCGTTTTGTACACATGCCCATCTTGAAATAGAAAGTCAATACGCAATCAATTCGAACAGACAATAAGCAGTATTTTCTTCCCTCCAGACACTTGTGGCGGAACCATACCACACGTTCGAAAGTTTAGTCCTACTTCCGGGCAGTCACAAGGATTAACACAGTTCTAGGAGAAATTCCGGGTGATCACCTATATGTCCACAATAGAATAAACATGAAACATCTGTTAGGTGCCAAGGCTCCCCTCACTGTTCCAAAATTAGAACCAGGCCCAATGCCTACACTTGAAACATTCGCAGCAATTTTTTTTCTGTATCCAAACAGCTCGACACCAACCCAGAGAAGACAAGAAGAACTTAACAACAACAACCTCGAGCAAAACAATGCTAAAAACTAATTTAATCCACGTTCTAAGACAATGGTGAAGCTGCTGCTCGCAATTAAAACAATGAATTGCTTTTGTTTCAAAGTTACAGCTTAGTAAAAATCACTCATTAATATTTTGAAAAGGCATAAATACAATTCTGAATTGGGCAATAAACCTTAAATAGAAAAAACAAATAATTCCACATGTGGCAGTCACCAGGGCAAAAATGGCACCATATGGAAAAGCTTAATGCGTCTGCATTGGGAAAGAAAGAACGTGCGCTCCTAGTGACGCAGGAACAACAGCAATAGTGCAACGGCACTGCGAGAATATCGGCGTGTGAAGGGATTGCTTACAGGACCCATGACGACGAGAGGTTTACGAAAGATGCAGAAATTCGAAGCGATAGGGGATTTAGGTGTGCTGCCCGTTCACCAGATCTTACTTAATTCATGTTAACTTCTGGCTGTAGGGAACCCGGACCTTGCCTGAACTGAAAGTCAACATCATTCGTCATGTTGCAGTCATTTCACAGGATGTGCTACTGCATATTGAACAGACCCTCTACTAGCATTTCAGTAGTGCATTACCGTTTGTGTATAATCTTGCAGCACTACTTTTTCTTCCTGGTGGCAACCGTTTACACTAATAAATTTTTCGTTGGAATTGTCTTCCCTATGTTCTGCATCCACTATCCGTTCAATATCGTGGTCTGGGGCCCGCGTAGAAGTGGGGAACTTTAATTATAACTACCTGGTATACCACCAGTATCTCCAGCTTATTCCACCACATAGTGCTTATATACCAGTACCTCCACCATATACAGGTATTGGACATTGAAACTGAAACACCTTCGCAAATAGCACTGGATACCCCCAGGGCTGAATAGAACCTTCTGCTAGGTAAATTAATCGTATGCATATCAATGAATCACGTGTCAGAGTTCTTGGTAGTCACTCCAGTAGAAAAGTTCGATAGTAAGCTTCAAATTGTCTGTGCAGAGCGCTATAATGGGAGACATATCCGACTTCAAAAGAGGGCAGATTGTTAGGGCGCGTCTAGCAGGTGCATCTGTGTCCAAAACTGCCACACTTTGTGATGTCTCACGTGCTACAGTATCCAGCGTGATGTGTGCATATGAACAGGAAGGACGAACCACGTCCAGGAGGAGCAACTGCAGGGGAAAACGGAAGTTGTCGGAAAGAGACGTCAGGACATTGACCAGGATTGTTGCACGAAAGCGGAAATGAATCCACACCTCCAGGAACCTGTGTGCACGAAGACAATCCGTCGTTACCTGCATAAATCCAACATCCATGGCAGGGTTGCTATACCGAAGCCTTTCATCAGTAGTACAAATGCCTCCGAGCGGGTTCAGTGGTGCCGGACGCATAAAACCTGGACGTTGGATGAGGGGGGGGGTTCTAGAAATTAAGGCGTCGACTACTAAGGTCATTTTGCGCCTTTTACACAAGTTATATCTGTACGCAGCCCGGGACAAACACAAACATCCATGCCCACGGTGGGATTCGAACCCACGACCAGGCGGACTCGAGAACTAGAAAGCCTACGCCCTAGCCCTCTCGGCCACCTGGCCGGCCGGACGTTGGATGACCTCAAACGCGTCATATTCTCGGATAAGTCCAGCTACACTGTCTTCCAAACAACAGGGAGGGTATTCGTCTGGAGGAGCCCCTCTGATGCCTACAACCCAGACTGCTTGGCACCCACAGTCAAACACGGAGGTGGATCAGTAATGGTTTGGGGTGCAATATCATGGTACACATTGGGTCCACTAATTGTTCTCGGGGGACGTGTCACTGCCAAGGACTATAAGACCATTTTGGAGGACCATTTACACCCTATGGTTCAAACACTCTTCCCAGACGATGGTGCAGTGTTCCAGGATGATAACTGCCCCATTTATACTGCAAAAATTGTCGCAGAGTGGTTTGATGAGCATGACAATGAGCTTCAGCATCTGCCGTGGGCCGCTCAATCGCCGGATATCAACATTATCGAGCCTGTGTGGGGTATCTTAGAGGATCGAGTGAGGAAACATTTCCCCCCATCGCGTACACGTGCTGAACTTGCAACTGTGCTTCAAGAGGAATGGCTACAAATTCCTCTGCAAACTGTGCAGGACCTCTACCGATCCTTCCCAAGACGTGTTGCTGCTGTGCTGGCTGCCCACGGTGCCCCAACACATTATTAAATAAAGATTTTGGATTTCTACCAGGTGTTTCAGTTTCAATGTCCAATACCTGTACGAGTAGTATTTAAACTACCAGTACCTCTGCCATAGAGTACATTTACTACCCATATCTTACCCTACAGAAGTTATACTTGCTCCTAGCCAGACCATAAATTACAACAGCTACATGACTCCCGTGTCCCAAATGATCCTGCTCCAGGACAAAGCACGGCCACACATCGCGAAGAAAAACCCCATACGATTGGCCTGCGTTCTGTGTGACGCAGTGGAGAACTGTATCGACTTTGTTGGGGATTACTGACAAGTAGGACCGCTGTTCCTGACAGGTTCTGTTCATTTGACTACGCTTGAGCAAGCATTTTGTCTTGATTATGCGTAACATTCTTAGCAGCCATTTATACAGTTTGGTCTGAGTCCACCATAGTATCTGCACATTATTGTTTCATTTTTTCCAGATTGAACTGAAAGAGGATCGCTACTTCGATAACATCCTGCAAATAAACCGCTTCGACACAGACTTCTTCCTCTCTCGACTGAGGAGAACGACCCAGGAAACTAAGTAAGTACCCAATTAGGGTACTGTTTGTTAAGTATTTCTCACCTGTTATACACTGTTCAGCCACATTATCATCACCAAGTACTTTGCAGGGTCATATGGTTTGTAGAAAAGCCGAAACTGCGCAGTTTTGTAAACTGTTCGCTGCGACTTAAATGTACTCTGATTGGACACAACAGTTAACCAGCTCACAGTCCAAATGGTGACAAAGGTGCATTGCCAGAAGCGTCTACTTTGCATCCCATGAGTCAAGGTTTCTGGTCTGTCCAGTAGATGGACGTTATGTATTCGTTGACTGTGTTATGGTTTGAGGTATGTCTTCTTGGCATTGTCTGCGTCCAGGTTACCTCAGAAAGCACTATCACCAGATGTGAATATGGCAGACACCATACGCATTAACTGTTTCTCTGGGATGGATGGGATATGCCAGCAGGACATTGCAAGATTACGGGAGAATTGACCTAAAACCATACTTCTCTAGCCCTTTAATTCGCCAGACCTAAATCCAGTCAAGCTCCTTTGGGATCACCAAGTTTGCTCCATGGAAACTCACTACAAACCCTCCAGCAGCTTTGCAGTTTGTATGGCTCCTAAACCCAGAAGATATCTTCCAGCATCTTATGACTACCGCAAGATGTCCTGCACAGAATATTATCTCGTGGTCATAATAATCTGGCTCTGTGTATAATGAATTTGTTCCAGGACACTGACGGAGTATTGTTTCTATGTTGTAGTTGGTTAGAAACTGCAACTGCTACCGAAGTGAACGCTTACTACAAGTTTGCTGACAACAGTATGCGTGAGTATTCCTTTTGCATTATAGTGACACAACACAAACATATACTCTACCTGAATGGCAAATGATTAGAGATACTAGTGCCTGGAAGTTCTAATCAGTACTCCCTCAGAGTGGAACCTAAGCGGACCAAGCCTCACTGAACCTTAAGGACTTGGAATATACACTAGCAGTATACCAACGAAGGATTTACTGATGACGAGGTAAAAGTGTGCAGATCACGAGCAGCATAGTGATGTGCACGCTTGACTTTCTAATCCACACTAAGTGCTAAACCCTGGTATAGGTGCTCAGGATCGTGTAGCAATGGCGAAGTTCAGAGCACTCTAGAGGAATCTTAGCCGGCATGTTAACTAGACAGATGCCCAATGATATTTTTATTTATGGATATATGTCGGACAAACGTAATGGTCAGTTCAATTTCAGCTACAGAGGGTTAGATCATCGCAGAGCAGGCCCCTTCTAGCGATGATCCGGGCGCTTATTCCTACTAGGGAATTTTGCGCCATCCCATTTATGTGTAACGACCGCTACTGGGCCTGACGGCTTTACGTACCCTCCGAAGCACGAGGGGAAGAAGATGGAATAAGAAGGAAGTACACTGGTGGGCGCGCAACTAGTGGCAGTCACCCCCAGCTGCTGAGCATCTGGCTCTGGTCCATAAGCACAGGTCTGACTATCATGCCTTAGTCCCCCAGTAGTCTTCTCACCCAACAACAGAACCATCGTGCCACTGGCTCTCACCAAACCAGTAACTGGCCGCGTCAAGGTTGCTTAACTCCACTGACATCGCGAACCGATCAACAAGACAAACCAGGCCGCCCGCAATGTAATCAATTTTCGGTTACTCCAGCTCTACGGCACTGGATCTGGTCAATGACCTAGTTTAGTGGACCAGTTCACACGTCACTATCCTGCTCACTGCCTTGCTAATACTGGAATCGTAGCTCAACAGGCACATAAAATATTTCTACCGTATCATTTGTTTGACCCTTTATTTCTCTATCTAGTTATTATGATGCTTGACAATATGGACATTATAAAACCCATATTACCTGTTCTCCAAGATCCAATTAACGACATCATAAGCCCAGGCTGGTATTCTCATCTCAGGTGCTATACAGAATGCGGGATACTGGTCTGGTGCACTGTATGTCGTGGATATGATTTGTAAGAGACTGGCGCAAGAATCTCTTACCTGAACGATTCTAGCCAGAAGACAACGGTCATGATCTGTAAGCACTGCGCTGTCGCCGTCTGACTTACAAGGGACACAGTAGACTGAGGACTGCTGAATGTCCGGGCAACTACTCTGTCATCCAGGATTTTGAGATCTAAACTTGCTTTTCACTCTCCAGCAACCAGTAGCATTTCTTTTTGTATATCCCACACAGAGTTCTTCGCCGCCATTTTGAACGGAGCCTTTTTCGACCCCAACAGACCCAAGTACATGAATTATGGCAGCATGGGGTTTATCGTCGGCCACGAGATCACGCACGGATTCGACGACATGGGTAATACGTCTCTTATTACATATTTTGTTTATTTATTTATTTGTTTATTTGGTAAGTAAATACAACAGCATCTGCACGGGGCCAGTATGGCCAAACGACCGACGAGTTAGGTCCCCTGGAGGTGCAGACAAATTGTTATAGTACAAAATAATATAATATACATAGTAATTAACAATAAATCATTTAATTGGTAACAAAGGATAGAATTTTGGAATTATCATTAAAGGAATACGAATAAAATTTACATTTATCAGCCACTCTGTAAACTACATACTCTGTCTTTTATAAATTTGAATCTTCAATCATTGAATCATCGACACTGATTAATGTATAAGTGGTTGGAATTTTTTTTGAACTTTATTTTATTTATTTATTTATTTATTTATTTATTTATTTATTTATTTATCAAAGTGGGTACAATTGTTCATCCAGGGCCAGTGTGGGTGAGACCGATTAGGTAGGTCTCAGAATGGAGAATAAAGACAGAATGAAATAGAAAGAAAGAACAAAATACCGATGGGCCAGATACTGTGGATGGACATCAAATAAAGGAGAACTGGGAAACCAATAATCCTTATAACGAATCTTTATTGCGATGGGTAAGTATTTCAGCAGCCACGTTGCCTTCTTCAGCATTCGATGGAAGCTGTAGATCAGAGAAACAACGTTGTGGATTCGTAGCTGAAATACGTATCCATCGCAATAAATATTCGTTATGTGGATTAATGGTTCCCCAGTTCTCCTTAATTAGAAAGAAAGAATATTATAGAATTGGTAATAAATTATGACGGTGAGGAGGGGGGGGGGGAGAATTGGGGAAGCTAGCAGGTTAGGGATTTGTAGTATCTCTTAATGAGGCTTTTAAAGGTGGAGATGTTGGGTGCAAGGCGAAGATCAGGGGGTAATGTGGACCAAAGTTTGTTGCCAGAATTTGATATACTTTTTTAGTTGGTAGTTGCGCTTAATGCGTGGGATTTGTAGAAAGTTAATGTGACGTGTGTTGTAAGGTGGGGAAGTAAGTGTTGTGAACAAATGTTGTGGGAGGGATATTATAATGTGATTATTGAGTGCTTTGTATATAAAGATTGCTAAGTTTGTAGGATGAAGTTGATGAATTGGGGTTATACCTATTGTGTGGGTTTGGGCAGCTTAAGAACGATGCGAACAAACCATTTTTGTAGCCCGAGTAAGCGGAGTAAATTGAGTTTTGTAGTTAAGCCCCAGAATTGAAGGCCGTAGGAAAGGGAGGGGTGAATCAGAGTGTTGTATAATAGAAGGAGAGAGTGTTTTGGAGGGAGATAGTGGAGGCGGGAGAAAAGACCTAGGCGTTGATTTAGAGTCATGGCTAAAGTATTAATGTGGGTGTCCCAGGAGAGGTTATGAGTTAGGTGAATACCTATGTATTTGAAGGATTTGGATGGCGAAATCTGTTGGGAGTTATATGATACCGAAAAGTCATTTATATCTAATTTTTTGTTATGCTGATAGAAGATAACGTATTGGGTTTTGTCAAGATTAAGGGATAGAAGATTAACAGTATTCCAAAATAAAAGTTTATCTAGGATTAGGGTGAATGATTCCTGAATTGCTCGCAATGAAACGTCGGCGCATGATACTGTTGCATCATCAGCGTATAATATTAAAGGCAGTGGGGATGTTATGTGTGAAAGGTCGTTTATGATTAGGTTAAAAAGCAGGGGGGGACGCCGATGTTGCGGATGATTGTTGAAGAGGAATTTAATGTTTAGATGGAAGGTATAATGACGATTTGAGAGTCAGTCAAGGGGTGGGCCTCGTATATTATAAAGTTGTGAAAGTTTGTATAAAAGGAGATCGTGAGAAATAGAATCGAAAGCTTTAGAGTAGTTGATGAATAAAGAGACAACGAATTTGTTATTGGCCATGTTGGAAATGATATATTCTGAAAGTTCAAAAGAGGCAGTAGAAGTGCTTCTCAAAGGTATGAAGCCTTGTTGGGAAAGGGAGAGGAGATTATTTGAAAAAACGTAGGAGGAGAGACGAGAGTAAAAGAGGTTTTCAAAAATTTTGGCAAAAGAGGGAAGAATGGAAATTGGGCGGTAGTTAGAGAAATTGGATGAGTCGCCTTTCTTGAAAATTGGAGTGATTTGTGTAGTACGAAGACAAGAGGAGAATATACCTTGAGTAAGGGAGATGTTGACTAGGCGAGACAAGGGGATAGAAAATTCGGAGCTTGCTTGGATTAAGATGTTGAAACTGATGGAAGTTTCAGTCGATTAATGGTGGATAATGTTTCTTCAGGAGAGGCAGAAATAATAAAGAATGAAGTTGACTTAACTGGAACTGGAAAAGGGTATTCTGAAAGGGGAGTGTGCTGGGAAGAAGCTGGTGGAAGTAAAGTTTCTAAAAAGTTAGTTAAGAGCCTCTTAATAAGAGGGTAGGGTTGATAGAGCTGGGGTCGGAGAATGGGAGGATAAGGAGAGAAGATACTGTCCGCTTCCCACGAAAATGCCCCTGCGTTGTTGAAAGTGCTCACTACGCGCGCTGCAGTCGTGGATACATCCACAGCACTGATAGAGAACACAAATACGAAAATGCATGGAGGGTAGGCAGGGAAAGCAGCATCCGGAGCGTGCTGTTAACTTGCACGTGGTTAAGTTCCCCCCCCCCCCTAGTAGGGGTGGGGACGCATCCACGACTGCGGCGCGCGCAGTGAGCACTTTCAACAACGCAGGGGCATTTTCGTTGGAAGCGGACAGTACATGTATTACATTTTTCATTGTTTTCCATTTAGATTTAGTAGTGGTGACTTTCTTGAAAAATTAGTCGAAGTAAATGGCTTTTTGCCTGCTTGATGATTTTGCGGGTGGAATTGGAGAAGGAGCAGAACCTAAGTTTGTTGTGGTCATTAGGGGAGTATTTACGATATAGTGAATTTTTATGTGAAATGAGAGCGAATATGTTGGGGGTCATCCAAGATTTCAGAAAGGGGGCTTTTGTCTTCGGGGTAGAGGATGGTATTGACGGTAGATATCTATCGATACCAATGAAAATGTGGGAAATGAAATTTTCGAAAAGTGTATTGATATTAGTATCTGAGTTAAATAGTGCATTCCAATCAGTTAGTGTCAAAAAGCAACGGAAGTATGCTAATCTGTTAGACGTTATCAGTTGTGTTTTGTGAGGGATTGGGTTGGGGCGGGAATTGGTTAAAAGAGATTGGAAGGTGAAAATGGGGAAATGATCGGAGATATCGCAGTCCAGGGATCCGCTATAGAGATTATCAGATGAAAGAGAGAAAGTTTGGTCGATCAGAGAGGTTGAGTTGTGGAAAGTGGTGTAGTGAGTGGGGAGGAGATTAGCGGTGATAGACCGGTTCTGAAGGTGAGGTCAAGGACTGAGTTAATGTTAGGGGAAGGGGAAGAAAAGTTAAGATTAAAATCACCGGTGATAACAATTTTGTGAGGGGTTAGGCTAAGCTTTAAGAGCATGGAGGAAAGGAAGGTGAAAAAAGGGGAAGAAGACCGGAAGATGGGCGATAAACTGAGACAAGTAAAATTTGTTGTTTATTAGGATTGTTAGGATTTCAAAGTTACGGGTGTAAGCGGTGTAAGTGGAGTTGAGAGTGTAATGAAGGGAGTTTGAGATATAAACGGTAATACCTCTGCCTTGTATACTTAGGTACATACTCATTGGCTAGTTTTTAAACGATCATCTCAGTCTTGTACAATATTGGAGGCTGCTGGGCCCTTCAGAACATTGCTTATTGGCCAAAGAACCGGTTTATCAAGTCAATCAAATACATGTGCTATGAAGGTCAGTCAAATGAAAAGAAGAGCCCAGGTATCTGGAAAGTCCTGGAACTTACCACACTTTCTGGGCTTCCGGTCAGAGATGCTTCCAGATATAGATGGCGCCAATGACCTTCTCGTGAGAGTTGGAGATTCTGTTGAAATACAGGTTTGGCACTAGTACCACGTACAATGTACGGAAGAATCTTACAACTTGGTCAGTATGCTCCAGTAATGCAATTTTCATATTTTTAGCCTATAATGACAGGGCCGGGCATTGAAGTCAAGATAGCCGATAAAATGAGTCATTCTTTTTTGTTTGGCTGAGCAAGTTCTGTCGTCTCATTTTGGATGAAGCTTAATTTTTCCAGATACAATGTATGTCTTGTGACATATCAAACAACATGAGAATTTTCTCAGAAATCCAATCCAGTCTGTCACGGTATGGAAGCTGTCGCGACTTAAGTTTGTTAGGTTAAGTTATTGTACAGCCTGAAGTGGGATTGAAATCCAGATCTGTGTAGCAATTTCTTCAAACTCTAAATTTTTGATCATAGCAATTCAGCAATTAGGCTGAAGAGGCTGAGATAAAAAGGGGTGTGCGGATAGGTTAGGTTAGGCTCAATGTATCCATCTACTCATTCATGACATCATAAAAAATAGTGACCTCATTTTGAATCGCCCCGAAAGCCAAAGCAACAGCTAAACCTATAATCGACTTTTGAACAGGTTCCATAAAACATTTTTTTTTAAGTTTTTATATCAACTGATTTTCTACGACAACGTAATAAACGGGCTATAAATGCAAATTATATTTAAAAAAATCGCTTCATTGGAAGTAAGGTGTCCGCGAATAGAAGTTTTAATCAAGAGTTAGTTGAAATTGGCGCTTGGCTTTCGATTTAGAAGGTTTATTTTATAGCAAACAAGCTAACTATTAAATAAACGATGAAAATAATAAAACGAGGATCCTCTCTTGTTACAAGGAGACTTCTATAGGGGAAGGCAATTTACTTTTTATTTTTTAGATTGCTCTCTACCCCTTTTTCCAGGTCCCATCGACTTATTTATTCTATTTCTCCGCTAACATGTGAAAGTATCATAAGCGAACGCAGCGCACCTAACGATTATTATTATTATTATTATTATTATTATTATTATTATTATTATTATTCTTATTTAACCACATTAAAACATTATAAAATAATTAAATATTCGCGTAAAGATTCTAATTAAACATTATTTATTAATATCAGGGTTTAGTTTTCATTTTACATTTTTAATAGCAAACTTACTAGGGAGCCTTACGGAGTGATAATAAAATTCAGATCCGAAACTAATATACGTAACACCTATATAGATTATAAAATAATTACGTGCCAAGTTCATATTCAAAGATTTTATAGGAACATTAAATACCTATATACAGGGTGTACAGGAAATTCCCGAAACAATCGAATAACTTTAGAACAAAAGGTGTAAGAAAAGTATCAGAGAAGGAAAGCAGAGTCATAAAAGTCAAATGTATTTATAAGAAACGGCCGTGGCGATTGAATAAAAGTATTTCTAGAGCCACTGATGTAAGCGCTGAGAAGTTACGAAAATTAACTTTTGAACCATGATACACTACTGTTTATAAAAATCGCAACACCCTGATGGAATGGTCTAATCCATATGCAATTTGCAATATTTGCATACAATGGGTCAGAGTATAAATG
>JAHWFO010051620.1:0-26670 GCA_023313115.1 Rhysida immarginata | reverse complement strand
AAAAAAAAAAGATAACAAGGATAATAAAAATTATTTCTTAACAATCGACAGTAAAAACAACTGCGAATGAGTCGAGGAAACAAAAATGACATGGAAGAGGTTGGGATCGTCCAGCAAGGCTGTGGTTCGAAGGCAGATTGAGAGAGTTTAAGGGATTCCAGACTTCAAAGGATTCCAGGAGAAGACATTTATAAGATCAGTGAACACTTGGACAGAGGAGAGGAGGAGAAATCACAGCGAAAGAAAGAAGCGATGCTGGGAGGAGAGAAAGAGGAAGCGACTGACCAGTTAGCTGATTGTTCCCCGCGGTCCACAGGAGGCCAAATTCGAAAGAAAGAAAGAAAGAAAGAAAGAAAGAAAGAAAGAAAGAAAGAAGAAGACAGAAAATACAAAAGGGAATTAAGAAGCATACTTGCCGATCACTTTTCCACATAATAACCAAATCTATTTAGGCATTTATCTGAATGCAGGACCAACTTGTTTAACGCCCTTGCCCATTGAACCAGTTCTAGACAGCTGTTTTCACATTACCGTCTGAAGAGAACCTCTTCCAAATTAGTGTTCCTTCAATTTCGGAAAAAGGAAATAGTCCTGGGTGCCAAACTGGGTTGTATGGGGAGGCAGATAACCCACTACAGATTACCCACTTTAACTTTTGCAGCAATTCTTCAGTTTGGCGAGCAATAAGGGAGCAACAGGTCCCACCAAGATGCCATTCCATATCCACCCCACCCATTTACTCTCCAGTTCTATTTGAGCACTGAAATTTTATTTTGTTGTAGTGGGTTTATTTTCACGCTTATTTTTAATCTCTTTTTTTCTTTGTTAAAACCAGCGTTTTTAGCTCTACAATTCTACAGTTGAAATTTTTTCTCTATCTATAACGGTTACAAAGTTACAAATTGCAAGGTGCAAAATTTGAGGTCAAAGGTAACTGCCTAACTTCCTATATGTTGTATCTCCACTCGCTTTGAAATTGTATGGTATGTAACAAACTTTTCACTCACTCTGTATAATGGCCTTGTTATATATTACTGTCAAATAATTTTTCTTATTGGTTAGCACCGCTATATATACAGGGTGTTTTTGAATTGAGTACAGATTTTTTGGGAGATGATAGAAGAGGTCCTTAGAAGTATTTTTTGTCATATGAACATGGGGTCCCCGCAGTTCCGTTTACTTACAATACTGCATTGAACAATCAAATGACACCGGGACGCAGTGTGCGTTGGTAGGCCTAGATTATTTTATTTTTAACAATTAACACATCAAGTGAACTTTTTAAAACAAATCTTTCCCAGAATGCGATTAGTTCATTTCCATATGGACTAATCGTATTTTACAAAGGGGTTGGATACCATGGAATCTCCTTGACGAAGTTTGTCCTAAGACTTTTCAACAAACAAGCACGTGCACCTTGAAATTACTTTAAAAGTTATTACAGTAGATTGCTTGTATTAATTGTTAAAAATAAAATAATCTAGGCCTACCAACGCACACTGCGTCCCAGTGTCATTTGATTGTTCAATGCAGTATTGGAAGTAAACGGAGCTGCGGGGACCCCATTTTCATATGACAAAAAATACTTCTAAGGACCTCTTCTATCATCTCCCAAAAATCTGTACTCAATTCAAAAACACCCTGTATATAGTAGTACCTGGTTAGTTATTTTCACTTGTTGTTTCTCACAGGTGAAGGCGATAGAGAGCTCCGAAATGTACATACGAGTTTTTATTTTATAAAAATTCATTTATGTGGAATAGTCGTTTCTTTTCTTTCTCTGTTTTAGTGTTTCCAAGTTTTTTTTATTTGCACTGAACAGGGAACCGAGTGATAATAAAATTCCGAACCGAAACTAATAGAGGTAATACATGTAACCAATAAATATCGATTATAAAAAAAATACGTGCCAAGGTTTATATTCAAAATTTTATAGGCATATTAAATACTCGTATACAATGTGTAGAGGAAATTCCCGAAGCAGTCGAATAACATTAGAACAAAAGGTTCTAGAGACACAAAAGTGAAGTCTGTCTATAGGAAAGTGGCATTGCCAGATCAAATAAAATAAGAAAGCACTATATAAAGAATGTATGGGCAATCATTGTTGCAGGCAGGCATTTTGATCCCTATTCCATATGATGATTGCGTCTTGTTTTGCAGTAAATTCAAACTTGTAGATTGAACACTTTCTTTTTGACATAAGTTAGAGGGGAATGAGCTTCTGAAGTTTGAATTTGAAGCTTTAATTGCTTTTACACGTCAGAACGTGAATGAGATGCAGGAAAGCAGACATTAATATCTAGGCATGCAATATTTATTTCATTTATTTCATTTAATTAAGAATAATTACAGAATCCAACCAACCAGGGCCAGAATGGCCGAAGGCCGACGAGTTAGATCCCTGGATGGAGGTAAAAAAAAAAAAAAGAAATACATTTAAAAAAATAATAAGAAAAACAATCAGCATAAATGATAATATGAATGTAATAGATTAAAAGGGATTGTAGGAGAAGTTAGAGAAATATCGGTGTGAAACTCAATTTGCCTAAATATTTATATAGAGAAAGAACTTTATTCCATCTGGAGTGTAACTATTTAGTTCGTTCAATATTGATTGGCACTCCCCCTATAACTCCTGCAAAGTAGCAGTTTCAAATGTGTACCTGTAAAGATAGACTACAGTACTGTCTACTGCCACCAGATGGTGTTGCTGCTTCCCATCGGTAGAGAATATAAGCAGCCATTGTTCCGGCTTGCGAGAACACGTGTGGACATCGACAAAGACAAAATGGAAGCAGACAAGCATGGGCAACGGTGGACAGTGTGGTTTCTCTGGAGGGAAGGAGTGACTGCTTCAGACATCCACAAGAGGCTAGGACCTGTGGGGAGTCAGTACCAAGTCGCAGATCCGTTTTTCTTTGAGTATCAGAGTTCAAAGACGGCAGGGACTGTACTGAAAAACGCAAAAGCACTAGGCGTCCAGCAACTGCACGCAAACCAAACAGTGCCCAGCGTGTCAATGACTTGGTAATGGACAACAGGCGAATAACGTTTGATGAACTAGAGAGAGCAACGAGTCTATCGCGGGGAACCCTCCACACCATCATCCATGAGGATTTGAAGATGACGAAGGTGTGTGTGCACAATGGGTGTCCCATTCCCTTCACTGCGCAGAAACAGAAGCGTGCGGAGCTATGCTAACAGTTGTTGCAACAGTACAGTGCAGATCCAGCGGAGTTCTTTGAGCGTCTGGTCACCGTCGATGAGTCATGGTTTTTCCACGAGACTCCAGAAAAGAAACGCCAGTGTACGGGGTAGAAGCGTACTGTGGGCCCTCCTCCCAAGAAGTTACAGCCGGGACTATTCGTGCAGAAACAATTGGCGACTGTGTTCTGGGATCAGGAAGGGATAATTCCGGTGGATTGGCTCCCTCCCAAAACGACCATCAACACTGATCGGTACTGCAGTTTACTGCATCAACTCCGCCGACGCATTCAACAACGCTGCCACGGAAAATTGCCCTACTCGACGCAATGAAAGAGGTCGTGCGGGGTTAGAAATTCACCACCAATGACGAACTTCATGCAGTTGTCCACTAGTAGCGCCGGGATGCCCCCAAAGAATGGTTTGCTACGCAAATACGGAAGCTGCCAGAACGATGGCAAAAATGCATCGACATTGGCCGGGAATACCTCTAATATAATCTGTATTCTTTTGTTCAGCAAATGGTTCCTTTGAACACAAAAACCATTGAGGTGCTAATCATTTTTGAACGCTCCAAGTAATTAAAGAAATAAAGAAATGATAAATGGAACCATAAACATAGCTATAAAACCCTAGGACAACAACAACAACCGCTGTTTCAATGTTTTGTTTACATACTATAAATATTCAATAAAAATTGATCAGCGTCTATAAATGTTCTGTATATAATTTATTTTAAATAAGGCATAAATGTTTATGAAAAAGTATTAAAAGATCGTGAAAAAGTGTTAAAGCAATGTGAAAAAGCTGTAGTAGGAACTCCAAAATCCACACGGTTATCTCCTCCAAGGCGCATGGAATGCGCTGAATGTGATTTTGATTCGTTCAATCTGTAGTTTGCTTTCGCACACATTAGCTCTCAGCACAGTTTGTTTCTGTAATGCATAAGCTTTTTCCAGATATCTAAGTTCACTTGCACATTCTTGACAATCATTGTACTCAATTGGTCATTGGTATGTGTATGGATCGCTTAAGTCGTCAGGTAAAACTTAATAGAAAGAGGTTACTCGGCATGCATAACAAAAATATGAAATACATGAAAGCCTTCTATTTTGAATCTTTTAAAATTAATCTAAATTAGTGTTCAATGAAAACATTTACCTATTTCTGCTTCTTCCATGTTTCATGCCTTTGCTATGCAAGTCAATGCTCAATCGGCTACTTACCGCTTCTTCAGTGGGGAAGATACCAGCGCAATGGAGAAAATACCTGCTCAGTGTTGATTACAGGCTAACTCTGCATTGGATTCCTAATGAATCAGTCCTTCCATGCTCCACCCACACACACAGTTTACCATTCATTAGAACAAAAAAATGAGGAAAACATGTGGCCACATTTTCGCAATCGTAGTGTTGACAGACGAATTCCGTCAACAAGCTGGAAAGCGTCTGGTCTGATGTGTACGAGTGGACTCTGCTTATGCACTTCCTCCTAACGGGATTCTTGGTCTCTCAACAACCAAGAGAACCACAAAGGGTATGAAAATGTCAACAAACAGGTATCAACATCGAACTCCTGTCAGTCCATTAATAACAACAATTAATATATAGAATTATAGCAATCAATTTTATAATCCAGGTTATGAGATTCACTGCAATCACAAAGCGCGTGACGATAACAGGTGCGCAGCCATTCTTCTAAGCACGAGCCAACCTAGTTCGCGTGATTCGCTGTAGTTAGTGTTCCATAAACAGATTGCGATTTCGATTGACGCTCGTAAAGGATGCACGCACCAACGCCTGTGCATGAAGGGGTTCCTCTCAGAAAAGATAGCATGATTTAAATAATTAACAACCGTATTTCCGAAATGAATGGCGTGTTCCCAAATCAGGGATTCTTCCGGATTTTAGGTGCGCACGCTACACAATAAGAAACCTTCTGCAGCCCTGTCAAAAGTTTTAGTACTGGATATTAAGAGCGTGAAGCATGCGTGTATAATTTGCACGAGTAGCTTTGCCAATTTTGTTGAGTCATCGTTTGTTGAGCCTGATAGAAATGCAGCTTTCATAGCGCAACAATCCAACATGCCATATCCATCACAGATAACTAACATCATACATTAACACGTATACACACTGGCCCGTGAATGAGAAACTTGCTGTTTGTTACAGTGATGGCCATAACTCTGGACCCATCTAAATAAAACCTAAACGCTATGGGTGGAAATAATAATTTCGATTAGAGATACTATTGGTCATGTGAACAAGATGGCAGATCCAACTTCAAATTTTCAAATGGGAAGGGGGTCATGTGACTTGATGGTTTATTAGAATTTTTGGCGTCGACTACTAAAGTCATTTTGCGCCTTTTACACAAGTTATATCTGTACGCAGCCCGGGACAAACACAAACATCCATGCCCACGGCGGGATTCGAAAGCCTACGCCCAGGGTCGGATTATTACCTTTAGGGGCCCTAAGCACTGCACACCTTCTTCAGTATAAATCCTGTTTTTCTGAAGATTCGGGGGCCCCTATTCACATGCTTAGTCTAACGGGGCCCTAAGCACTTGCTTAGTCTGCTTATGTATAAATCCAGCGCTGCCTACGTCCTAGCCCTCTCGGCCACCTGGCCGGCCATGTGACATATGAAATGCAGGCGGAATTTCCTCACAAACACGATGGTGTCATTCTTGAGAAAATGCAGCTTTTTTGGTCGTACATAACATCTACATTCACCGCAAAGGTCACAACTGTTTGTGACCATAAATTATCAAAATGTCATAAATGTCATCCTCCTACAGGATGTGTTCAATATGTCGCCCTCCGTTGAGCGTCAAATGATTGTCAAATCCAATCTGAAGCCTAACTGACGTTGAGCGTTCAAGAACAACACTTTGGAGATTACACGCGTATAAGATGTGGTTATACGTGTTTCAGATGTTCAATGAAGATGGGATCTACACAGAACTCTTTCAACAGGAGTATGTGGATCTGCAATTTGCCAATTATTGGATTTGCCGATATGGTCCGAATATCAGGAGCCGCCTAGATCCCCGAACTTTGCCCCAGTTGAAAGGGTCACTTGAAGTCTCTGTGTATGCAGAGAAGATACTGAACATCGATTCCAACCGTTCGGAAGTTACGGACCACTAAACATGCAGTTTTGAATTCTGGGGGCCACTAATATGACTTTTGGGGATCACTGAAGGTAAGCGCATGCGACCTAGCTTTCAGAAGTGTTGCCGACTCAAAACGTTCACTGCCAACACAGAAATAAGACAATCCTGTGATGATGATACGAAAACGCCAAAATATATATAGAGAGAATATACGCTATCTGGCCATTTGTCATCGGACCCCATACAAGAAAGTTAAACCGGACCCTGCACGATATCGGTATCGTGTAGAGCCCCCTTTCGCCGCAACGACATCCGCAACCCTGCGAGGAAGACTTTCCACAATTTGTGTCGGCGGGAATCTCGCTCCATTCATCCTTCAAATTGGCAAACAGCTTAGTGGTGTTCTTTGGGCAGAATGGCCTGGCTCTCAACCGGCGCTCCAATGCGTCCCAAACGTGTTCAATGGGGTTGAGGTCTGGACTTTGGGCTGGCCATTCAAGTTTCCCCGCACCTATTTCCTCAGACAAGGAGATAATAACTCCTGCTGTATGGTAGCATTCTCGTGCTGAAACAAAATATGGGCCAGACCAAAGTGTTCTCACAATGTCGGTAGCGCTTCAGCATTCATTGTTCCGCGAACTAATGCAAGAGGACCAATACCATATCACGAAAAGCAAGACCAGACCATGATCCCACCTCCTCCGAATTTCACTGTAGATACGACACAGTCCTGTAAATATTGATCGCTAAACCCACAAACCTCCATCGGACCGCCACAACTGGTAAAGGGATGGTTGATCATCAACTCCATAGATGGTTTTCCATTATTCTAGAGTCCAGTGGCGGCGAACTGCTGCTCATCCACGAAAACTACGTGTGACGGACTTCTTGGCGGACGGTACAATGACTTGCACTAGACGACGCCGATCGAAAGTCCTGTGCCAACGTTTCAAGCATGTTATAAGTCTAGGTTGGCATGTTATAATCCCCTTTCGCTTCCAATTCAAAATAACATCACCCACTATCAAAAGGGGTATCTGGAATTTGTTGGGAATCTCAGGATCGAATACTCAAGACTGTGGGCTCCAATGATCATCTCTCTTTTCTCCGCACTAAATTCGCGTCGTCTGTTCATAGTGAGTGCTGTGAGTCCATTTTATAAGTCACTGTATAAACCATCAACGTATTTATAGATTGTGTGACGTTTACTGACAGTCCCATGCTCTTTTGAAGAGGTGTCCGATCTATTGGGTATCTATTCGGCATTTTCTGTAGGTAAAATTTTCCATGGACTCAAAAAACAAAATCTTAATGATTAATAATATGATGACTTGAATAGGTAAATCCAATATTTTGGACATTAAATATCTTACATGCGTGCAGACATGCCTACTTTCCCAAAGCCTCACACTCTTCCTTCAGTGAAACTAACGAGTTGAAATTTTACTGGTAAACAAGAACAACATCGCTTAACGAATTGCAAACATTATATGCATATCTGATGCGAAGACAGGTGAGAAGTCGAACGAGTCTTTTACTTTAGCTGCCCAACCCACATAGCCCTGAAGCAAATCAAAATGGAAGGAAGAGAGCGCGGCAGCAAATCCTCCGCTCACAAAAGCACCATGACCCCGACTTCAAGGGTCAGTGACACACTGACATCAAAATCGACTTCTCTCTCTCCCTCTCTCTCTCTCTCTCTCCCTCAAACCTCGCCAGTCCTGCGACTCAGCAACAACACGGCAATAGCAACTCGGGCGACCACAAAGAAGTCCGCAAAGGGGGAAGGAATATGAGGTAAGATATACGACATATTCATTTAACACATGTTTACCCACAAAGAATCTATCCACTTCCTATTTATCAACAACTCACCTTGTTCCGACTTCTTCACCTTGAACTTGACTTTTTTGCTATGCGGCGACTGTTCTCAAGCTCTCCCTTTAGATTCCCGTAAAACCTATGCCAAACGAAATTTGTTTATTCAAAAAAAGATAATTTTTATATACAAAAAAATATTTACCACATGTTTTCCTTAAAGTGCTTTAAATGGTAATAAATAAAAAATAAAAAAAATTCGTTCATTCAAATAAAGCAGTCAAAATTGCTTCTCACATTCCTACGAGGATTACAATTTACAACAGCTTTGCTTAATAAAGCCCAGTTACAAAAAAAATAATCAAATTAAAATATTAAAAAAGCCACTTAAATTATGTTTTATTGTTAATATAGCTTTGGCAAATAAGAAAATATATTTTGATAATAGTGTATTACAATAAAAGATCTCGACAGTAAAAAGATAACAAAATTCTAAAAAAATAATTTGCTGACTAGTTAATTTACTTTACAGCCTTTTCGCATTGCTTTAGAAATTTTTTTTTCATTTTTAAATATTCCATTGGAAAAAAAATTGATCAAACATGTTTATTTTTTAATAATTTGTGGAATATTTAATAAATTATATATATAAACAAAACCTCAATGGATTTAATATGAAAAACAACTAAAGCAATAATTATTTTGAAAATAAATTTATTTTATATTTATGTAATAAGCTCAATTAATGTAACGGTAACTTTTTTCTTTTTCTGAGGATACCAGCTAGGATTCTTATGGAAATTTATGCGCTGAATTCAAATCTGGTTTTAGTTTTTCTCTATCAGGCATAGTTTTTAAGTTATTTGGACTTGAATTTTTTCTACAACTTTCTTTTTGTGGTATTGACATACATTATTTTAAATTTTATTTTAAACTATTAGAGGCACCCGGCGTTGCCCGGGATAATTCAAGTTGTAGGTAAACCTCAAGAAGTAAAAATATCTCGAATTGGTTTTCAGTATTTCTATAATTTCATGCTGTAGACTACGCTCCCGTTGCTCAGATGTTTCCGACGCCCGGATAACTTTGTGTTTTATGACCAATACTCCTTTTCTTCGTTGGCATTTCGATAGATATGAGCTAACATGTATCCTTCGAACGATTATTAAAGAACACAATCTAGTGTGCTTTGTTTTCGGTTATGTCGATGATTGTCGCCTGAGACGGACTGGCGTCCTTATATACCAAACCTACTGGAAAAGGAAGAGGAAGCTGCCGTTGCATCTGGAAGTTTCTACACTGTGCAAACCCAAAGAAACACACAAATCGCCTGAACATTTGTTAGGGAGCTGTATCTCTTTGACTCTTCGAGAGAGACTGCCCTATATCGTTCTATTATACTCATTTCCTGCTCATCGTTAATAATTCTTGGAAACGAACATTCTATCACTGCATCATCTTGAAAATATTGTTGCATCATCACTACATCGGTTTCCAAGAAAACAATATTTCTCCAGCGTTGATATGAAAATATATGGCAACAGTAACTACGACAAAACAATTCAGTTTCTAGGTGACCAGTGGATGTACGATCGTTTGTGTCTCTGTGCTCTGTAATCCCAACAATCTGAGTAAGTTTATTTACTACTTGGTAATCTATTGTTGCAATTGAACTTTGCTCTCGATATCTTGAAGCAAATCTTCGTCATTCATCACTTTGTGTGGTCTAGGAGTCGCCGTCTCTTCTGCTTATACGCTCACCCTTTGCTCAGTTGCAGGTGGTGCATTGTTCTGGCGAAACAAGTACAGCACCGAGCGAAGGGACTTCTTCCTCTGTCGCCTTTCTACTCTTCCTCAATAATCTGCTAACACTCTATCATCTACAATTAACTCTCAATTTTAAAGATTTTCAAGAAAATGTTAACGTCTACGGACTATCAATTCTATGAAAAGTCCGAATAAAAAGAATTCTATGCATTCTTACAAACTGAGAGACCATCAAAAAGTAGAATAGGAATTTCTGCAAGACCCACCCTCTATCTCTGTCTTCATTCATAAAATTGGGTTCAAAAGTTCCAAACTTTGAGGGCCTCTATCTCCTAAACGGTTGGATCAATTGAAAAAACACCAAGAATAAAACATATCTCAAATATTGTGTAAATTTCTCAAAAAGGGGGGGGGGGGAGGATTTTTTGGCTAAAGAATTTTCCCCGCGAAGTAATTCACTTTTGATTTTGGACATTTTTTCGTACAATGCTTTGTTTTCGAGATACTTAAATGGACCACCCTGTAAATAGATAAGCACCATATGAAATATAAATTTTTTCCAGTTGTCGGTTCATTAGGGAAAGTATCTTCACCTTTTCAGCAAAAGCTTGAGCAGCTGCACGCCCTACAAGTTGCATTTTCTTATTTGTTTAAGAATAATTTCTTATATCTCTTCAAAGATTTAAATAAAAAAGAAAATATAGTGAATTTAATTTATTTATTTATTTATTTAATACTTTTTATAATTATCTCTCTTAAAACGTGAATCATTAAGGCAAGCGTCGTAGCAGACGAAACAGATGCTCAGGTGACTTCTTAGTGCCGAGCCTCTCTTTTTCGACAGGTACGGCAAGCAATTTCATCAATCATTGTTGGCGCAACATCCAAATACGATCAACCGATTGTTGTAAACAAACATAAAGGAAACAAACAAAGTCTATTTCATATATACGCACATATATAGATTATTAATTTCTATGTTTTTGAGAGAACTTATCTCCAGTTTTGGGTTTTTTTTCCATCATTGTGGTAGTATTAGGCAGACGTGTGTTAAATTTCAACTTTATAAGTTACTTTCAAGTTGCATTTTAAAACCGGACAAACATTGTGCTTTATATGTATAGAAGATTACTACTGGTTTGATTTTTGTGTTTCTTTTGTTGTATTGTTGTGATTTCTATTGTTATGCGTTCTATTGTTGTGTTTTTGTAGATGTTAATTAGCTTTATTTAATTGTTGTAAATTTGTTTAAATGAGTGTCCATGTTTCTGATATTTCAATGTTTGGTTTTGCTAACTTGATTTTTTTTTATTTTCTAAATAGTGTTTCTTTTATTAATCTTTTATTTTTATTTTGATCTTTTGTTAAGATATTGATTTTTTTTTTCCAAGAACAATGTTTTTCTTTATTACAATGTTGCTAAATGGTTGTTTGAGTAATTTAGTCTAATTGCTCTTTCTTGCTTACTTATTCTTGTGCTTTGTGTTTTGTTTGTTTGTTTTGTCCGGTTAGACTTTGTTACACTTTTGACATGGAATTCATAAACTACGTTGTTATTTTGCCAGAATTTTTTATGTATTGATATGATGTCTTTTAATTGTCAGGAAGAAGGGTGGTTTCCAATCTATTTATTTCTTCTTTTTTTCTTCTTCTTCTTTTTTACCACAACAATACAAAAAGAACAACAAAAAACCAATAATTCCATAATAAATTTAAAAGTAGATTCAGACAGTAATCCGAAAACGTTAATTTTCATTATCATTGATCATCATCATTTATTTATATATTACTTTTTAATTTACACTATAAAAGGATTATCAAAACCAACTGGTAAATTTTTATTTATTTATTTCTTTATTTATTAATACATTTTAAAGAGGTTAATATAATAGAAAGACAATAAGCAATAATATACGTTTTAGTAATTTTTTTACAAATATTTAGTATACTCTTCATGTTTAAATATTTCATTGGAAAAAAAACATTGCTCATCTCTTTAATACATTAAACATGTATATTTTTTTTAACAATTTGTGAATATTTAATAAAATATATAAAAAAAAAAATCTCAACGGACTTAATGTGAAAAACGACTAAAGAAATATGCAAAGCTTGGAATTACAATTATTTTGAAAATTAATTTATTCTATATGTATGTAATGAACTCAATTACTGTAATAGTAATCTAAATATCTTTAGCGTATTATATAATATAGATTCATTATTATTAATTTTAAGGTTAATTATTATTATAAAATTATAAAATTGAAGAGAAAATTAAAATTGACTGAGCCAGTGTGAAAGGTGCTAAAGGATTATGAAAAGGCTGTAAAACCGGCTAAAATATACCAATTCAAAAGAGTCATATCAATGATGCCGCAACTCCGGAGATAATCTCTAAAATAATTACAATTAACATGAATTATTATTATTAAAGTTATATAATATAGGAATTCTGGGCATTGCAAATAATTGGTTTACGAGTTATTCATTAAAAAGATCAATTTATACAAGCATTAATTAATCCTCTGTATTTAAAGAGAGGGGTTCCTCAGGGCACTCCTATTTTGTTTAATATTTTTATTATTAATGATATTTTTAATGAAAATATAATGAATTTGAGGGTCATGCTCCATTAAATTTTCATAGATTCCTATGATAGGACAATTGTTCAAATGGGTGATTAGCAGATAACTAGTTGTTACCCGCGGCTTCGCCCGCCTGCGCCATCTGTTGAGGGGAATTACAAAGCAAAAGCAGATAATTTTAAATGAAAACCACAGAAGGTGGGGAAGGGGGGGAGGTCGTAGGGGGCTGATTTTTGGCGATAGAGCAGGTCCTTTATTGATAAGCCTGCCCTGAAAATTTCAAGTAGCTAGCTCAAACCGTCTAGGAGGAGATAGAATAACAGATAAATAAATAAATACACGCAAGAGTTTTAGTATATAGATAATTTTTATTATGTGGATATTATTTTATTGGATGTACTTTAATTCAATTGAAGTATTATGTAGCCACACCATTTCTACGAAACTTGTATTTTTCTTTCTATTATTCATTTATTCAATACGGAATTTTCTGGGGAGGTTTGTATAAAAACTAGAGGGATATCATAATGGTATTATGAGAATTTTATTTGGTAATGATTGTCTATTGCATTTCCTTACCATAAGAAAATATTTATATTAAAGTTTGCAAATGATATAATTTTACTGAATAATTCTAGCTTTGTTCACGAAATTATTACAAGACTCTGGTGGCAACCGTATGCACTATAAATTTTCCGTTGGAATCCTTTTCCCCATGCCCTACACAAAGTTTCATCACTATCCGTGCAGTAACTCGGTTTGCTGTACATACGGCTGTTTTCAAGGTACTGGAGGTACCAGATATAATTTTTGTATGCGATTTTGCTACGGGCCCTAGAATTTATTAAATTATACGTATAATTCGTACATAAATATTCTGTTTATATTGTTTCACGCATTAATCTCACGTTCCCACTTCCTCACTAACTTCTACACTCTTCACAAGAGCTTATTCATACGTATATATCTCACTGAAACATGCTCATACTACATCTAATTCACTTATCTATACATGAAATCGAACACATATACCTCTTTCACATTTAAATTCCTCACAACAATTATTAAGTTCGTTTTGTTAATGATAGCGTGCGCATTTTCAACTGATTTTTAATTTAATTTACAAAAGTTTTTAATAAGTTATATCTATAGAAGAGTTTATAGATTTTATAGAAGAGTTTAAAGTTTTAATGTTTGTTTATAGAAGAGTCAATAACATTTAGGAAATGGCCGCGATTAATACGATACAAAAAAAAATTCTTTATACGTCTATTGTATCGACATTGTGATAGCGTAAGGTACCCCTCTCTTAAAACAACAAACAAATCCGATATAAATCTAAGATAATAAAATCAATTACTTTCTTTTATGTTCCTTAACATAATTTTGAATAAGATATAGCTTAAGAATAAAATGAAAATATTAAAAGCAAAGTTATTATCAAATCAGGATGAACTGGTCGTTCAAGCTCCATTTCAATTGTTAATCCTTGATACAAAATAAAATTGGCCGAAGAAAATTCCAATAAAAATTTTTATACGTAGTGTAAAAATAACGTAAAGACGTTTAATAACCAAGTCCTCCCAAACAAGAAGAAAATAATTTTAATTTTAATACTCGGAGGATATCGACATATTCGCCAGGTCATTGTAACATCGAATCTTCTTTCCCAGGTTTTTAATGTTACACTTATAAATATTTGAATATTATTACCAATTTTCATCAGTGTTTCTAAGTGACATTCATTATTGATTCATATTAAAATGTTTTCCTCTATTTTTCCATATTGAAAATGATTAAGATATCCTCCTAAATTAACATTTAAATATAGAGTGTCCCAGAATTCACTATCTCTTTCAACGAAATCGGGCAAAATTTTTAAAAAAAAAACAAAAAAAAACTAATATATTTTAGGTTTAATTTCTAAATTATGACATCAAAAGAAATAAATTCATGATCCTTCTTTCTTATAAATTTATCTCGTATTTCAATACATTGATTGTATCTTTAAAATGAGAAGTTACAACAGAGTTGCGTTCTTGTGTATTTGTTATTAATAGGGTTGTGAAAGGAAAATAAAATTATATATAAAGTTAAAATTTTATACACGTTATACATATTTAAACTAATAAACATCAATAAAATTGAGTTTTAAAAAAAATTGTCCGATTTCATTGAATAAAAATTCATAAAAAAACCCCAAAACTTATGAAGATTTAAAAAGAATTTCTTTATATTAAATAGAAAAAAGCTTAACTTATATTATGACCCTTCTGCTATTTCTTTAACGTTATTTAAAAAATATTAAAAAAAAATTCAAACGAGGCATTCATGTCCAATCTAACATTAATACATTAATGGGCGCAGTTAGGTTTTTCTTTTTTTTTTTTTTTAATTTTAAACTATATTATTCTCTCCAAACCAAAGCGGATCAAATAAAAATTTACCCATTAATCCTCACAAAATTTTCTAAAGCAGTAGATTAAATCTTCGTAAGCTATTGCTTCTATGAGTATTTAGAATTGCAATGTTATTATTTAGGAGGATTTGGTGCCGAACGCCATTTGCTACAAACTTTAGAAAGCTTATAATACTAATCGCTTATATAATTAACACCTCGTTATTCAGAACACTCACAAGGGAATCCCTCGAACATGTATGTCACAGATTTCCACCAAATTGAAATATGTTACTCATCTGAAGCTACTATAGATGCTTCCAAAATAAGTGAGTGCGAAATTGTGTTTTTTTTCAAAATAAACCGCGAAAACGAAAAAATTTCAGCATAGACAGCCATACAAGGACTCCATTGTTAAAGCGGTTAGGCTATGTGGAGTTCCCTTGTCAGTGAAATTTGAAAATATGTTTCATACATTTGAAGTGGGACTATTATTACATTAGCTTCGTTTGTCATTGTATTTGTTATTGCTATGTTAACACAAAAGGCATAGAAATCCTTATTTTTTTAACGTGTTTATTATTTTCACTAATTATTTTGACTTTTTCAGATCAAATAAACCTTATATAGTAAATTTTAAAAAAACAATTAGACTTCCAGCTGAAATAGTTTTGAAGTTACGAGAATTTGACCATCGCGCTATACTCAATTCCCATAGAGAAATCAATTCTGACGCCAAGAAACAGTTTAGAGATTTTGTTAATTATTTTGAAAATTACGAAATAAACTATTCTCGCCATATCCGAAACGAATTGTATACAAATCTATTCCATAATCTTCACAAAAATTTCTAAAGCAAAAGATTTTATAAAATTTATTTTTTACACCATTTAATGAGATCGATTTTTTCATTGCGATCAATGATACGGATCCGTAATCGTTAATTTAGGCAAAATTTGCGGCCCCTATAACGCCGTCCTGAAATGGCCATAGCAGTTGAAAAGGACGTTAATACCAAACCAAACCAAACCAAACCTAATCGTTAATTTAGAATTAAAACTCAAAGCAAAAGTCTCAACTCATTGTACTTATATATATATATCCTTTTCAGATGCGTTATAGCAATTTCATAACTATTAGAATCACAAATAACAAAATTTATAATTCGTTCTCATTTATAACATACAAACGATATTTAAACTCGTATAAGAAACCGACTACAAAGTGGAACATCTAATGATGAAGTTATTCAGCTGTTGCTGCCTTAAGAATTTTTATAAATTAAGTTTAAGGGCAAAATTTTTTCTTATTCCTACAAAAAAAAAACTTGATCTCGTTACGTTCAGCTTAATTCAATTACGCTAGACTGCAGCTTCAAATATTAAAAAATCTTGCATACACCAACTAATCCAATTGAATGAATGTTTTAAAAGATTCAGAAATTCATTCTGGAGAATACAACTTTATTACAAACAGCCAACTCAATTTGAAAACGAAACCTAACTCAGCCATGTGATCCACTTATCATGCAACCGAATTTATAGTGTTCTCGTATATTAAGGTTGCGTCGTAAATGGCTCACATTGTCACTACTTTCTTCCAATTTGGTTATATAAATATGCTAAACAATCCGAAAGCAAAATTTTTAATATAAAGTGACACTTAAAAACAGGGTAAACCAAATTGATAACACGATTCATTCATAGCGCAACCATCTTTGCAGTATTTTTATAGATGAAGGTTCCACAGCGAATGGATTCTTTTGTAAATTGGTGACGCATCAGTGCACATGTGTTTAATTCGAATTGACTATTTAGCTGTGTTTTGTGCCAGATTTATAATACGATTAGTATTTCCTTTGATATTTGTTTTGTTCATATGCATGCTTTCAGATTTATTTCAGAATTAGAACACTAAATTCTTTCAAATAAATATATCAAAATATCAATATATTATTGAATCAAACACAAAACCCGTAATGCCACTTTCAGATTAGAAATATTCACGCACGATAAATAATTCAAAAATAAAAAAGAGAAGATATGTTTATAAGCATAATAAACAAATTAAATATCTAACAGACTCCTATTTACATTTAAGCGAACACTTATTACGTAGCCAAATAACAATGCAATCTATTTGCCACGCAATCCGAGTTGACGGGATCTAAATAATAAAAAGGTGTTGCAGAGCTATTGGATCATCCTGTTTTTGTATGTTTCGAATCATATTTCTTGTTACAAATGATCTTATGTTTTGCTTATATCCGTGAAAAGCTGAAATAAAATTATTATAATAAATTTAATAAAGGAAATTGAAAAATATTAAAAAAACTTTTGACCCTATATAAACGGTGAAATTAAATACATGTACAAAGTCTAATATGTGCTCATTATATGCGAGCTATCAAATGGAGTACTGTTAGGGCAGGTATTAAAATAGTTAGTATTCGAACAGCGACCATTCACTTATGGCACCGAAAATTGACAAGTATTAGGAAAGCTACATTTCAGCCCTTTACGATGGAAAATTCACCTATTCCGAAATTATGAAAGCATGCAAGAAGCGAGGCTTCCTAGATTCCTAGAAAGCGATATCAAGTGTTATCAATAACATTGGCAAAACCAGAAGCGGCGCGCGCCATTCCTGAGGGTAAAAAGCAGGCCAATCCGAGACTATCCACTAGCCCTACTCACACGTCGTCCGGAAAGTTCAAGCTCTCGTCACCGGATGTAATCCACGATCACAACGGGCCATTGCACAGAAGATAGGGACATCTGTGTACACGGTAAAGACAATTATCCACCGTGATTTACAACTGGAGAAGCGACACAAGAGCCACGTTCTTAAGTTGTTGCCGGGACATATTCAAGAACGACGGACCAAATGTCGTAAACTGTATGAACGATACCTGCGAGATAAAAAGTGGAAATACGTAATCACACTAGACGAGCATGAAATGGCTAAAATGGCAAGTTAACTTTACATAGAGGTGAGTCAAAGGCCAAAGTCACACTAACGTTAAAATCCACATACAAGGGTGGTTCAAGAATTTTTGCCTTCTGGTCCGTAACTTTTTTATTTGTTAATCGATTTTAAAAATTCTTTGTGTATCTGATACATACATTTGTCCTCTATGTAACGCACTATTCACTTTTCGACATAGTCTCTATCCCTTTTCACGCATTGCGCCAACGCGTGACTAGTCGGGTGAACCCGTCGGAGAGGAATTCCGGGGCTGCTGTCGACGCGAGGATTGAATGGAATCTTTCACTTCGTCGTCAGAACGCAACTCATGTCCCTTAAGGTGCTCTTTCTTCTTTGGGAAGTGGTGAAAGTCTTTCATTTTTGAACTGCACTTTTTAATCTCTGAACTGTATGCGCTGCAACGCCTCTTATGTGTGGCGATCGTGTGTAGGCGGGCGTTATCGTGCTGTAGAAGAGGGTCCAAAGCTACCATTCAATCCTGCGTCGACAACAACCTGGGAATTCCTCTCCGACGGGTTCACCGGACTAGTCACGCGTTGGCGCAATGCTTGGAAAGGGATGGGGACGATGTCGAAAAGTGAACAGTGCATTACATAGAGGACAAATAATTACATAAGATACAAAAAGAATTTTGAAAATCGATTAACAAATAAAAAAGTTACGGACCAGGAGGCAAAAATTCTTGAACAACTCTCGTGTTTACCCGTGATATCCCTAGTTTGTGCGATACAGAGGTAAACAAGGTAAACAAGAAGATACCGGACATTCCATTGAGCGAAATACCCGTCAAGTCGCCGGACACATCGCCTATGGATTTTTGTGGCTTTGGCCCACTTAAACGGGCCCTCGGAAAGATACGACCGCGAAAAGTGGAGGATCTTTGGAAAGCGTGTCAACAGGAGCGGCTACGAATGGATCTTGGTATTGTGCGTTCCAACCTCGTGCAGTGGAAACTGCGATGCAGGACAACAGCAGCGATGCATGGCTACTTGATTGAACACAACCGATGGTGGTGAAAGGGCTTTTTCACCTTTTCTGGCCCTCTGTACCTTGTTACCATAGATCTCTAACAACCTTTGTATAGAATAAAAATCCTTGTAAAAAAGTGGTATTAGCAAAAAGCTACTTCTAAGAATGCACGCTTGGTCTGTACGTTTATCCGGCCGTCCAGACCAAACGATAACTTGAAAACGGATTAACTTTTTCAAATTCTGTTTTCAGAAAGATGGCCATTAATGCCTTAGCTCAGCTGTATCAACTTTTCAGGATTTTTTGTGGACCCCTTCAAGTCGAATGCACGTGCTAAAATGTCATATAACAGTCGTTTCGTCAAGAATGATTATACTGTTATTTTCTGTTTATCTTTTAACAATGTTGACTGAGCACCCACACGCAACGATCGCTTTCTCGACGCACGATTGCTCAATTGCTCATAATACATTAATAATCGTATTTCTGCTTCACAGCTTGGAATGTTTACAAGATTTTATTAAATCCGAAGAATGCTGGCATACATTTTCTTTAAAAGCTTTCCTGCAAACGTTAGAAATATTTTTTCATTATATTGGCCACGATCCAATTCAAAACAGAAAGTTTCATTCAAATTAGAAGAGCTAAGCAGTTAAATTACTTCTTGTGTGTATTTAAATAGTTAATAGTTCATTTAAAAAAACATGTTTTAAAGATTTGGTTAAATTTAAACGTTTCTCGTGTGTTGGAAAAAAATTTCGAAACGAGGAACAATATAATATAATTAAAATACGCGTCGCTAAAACGCAATACTTATATCCGTTATATTATACTATATTGAAAAAAAAATTCGTAGTGTGTACAGATGTAGACAATTATACAACACAATTCCTACTCAATTCCTATTCATTTCGATTCTTTCTAAACTATATTAATAGAGAATAGTTTGGGGCATAAGGTGTATAAGAAAAAATTTTTATTATAATATTTTAAGTAATAAATAAATGGTGAGGTGGGTCAAATATTATGAAGAAATAAATTATTTTAGTTTTTATCACAGTTTATACACATTAATAAAAGATGATGTGCGAGATGATTCGTTTGTGTTTGTGCGTTCAAGTGCATGGACTCGAACGCAGTTCTCCCTATAAATGTGAGATATGAATTTCGTGTGAAGAATTAGAATACTTTGACATACAATAAATTAATAAATTTTAAAAAAAAATTTAAAGTATTAAAGGCAAGATACAAGCTTTTCAATGTAGATTTGTGTAAATATATTTAAAAAAAATCCATGTAAATAGTTATTATTTAATAGTTTTAAGACTATTATTTTTTAAGACAAAAAATTCTTAAAATAAATACAAACATCGATTATTAATTATTATAAATTTTTTATAATTTTCTATAATAAAAATTTTCTATCCTTAATATGTTGCAACAAGGATGATGTCTGGAAATACAGTATATATAATAACAAGGTAGTCCCCTAAATGGTGGATTACACATATTTCCAGAATTTATTCTGGTTGCAACATATAGGAAAATTAACAATTAATAACACTGATCTACAAGGGTTATTTATCCCGGATGGAAATAAGGGTTTCTGAAAGATTTTGATATGAGAAATTCAAATTTGAAATCATACTTTCCTGATCAAGGCACAGTTTTTAAAGTGATATGAGCAAATATCAAATATGTTTAATTTAAAATAAAGATATTGAATTGATAAACAAAGGGATATTTTGAATAAAAAAAAAAAAAAAAAAAAAAAAAATACACATGGCAACATCAATGTCTGCATTATGCAAGTCAGAGTTCAGCTTCAATTTTGTGTTTAGTCTGATTTATTTATTTTTTGTTGGAGACACTCCGTCACGTGAGTATACATTTATCTTTCCACAACAATGCATCTATAAATATAAAATAAATTATAAATATAAACAATGAGACACAGGGAAACCACTTATCAGAAATTAGCTTATCTACTCTGATCATAGCTTTCTCCCTTTAGATGCTGAAAAAGGCAGCGTGGCTGCCGAAATGCGTATTCATCGTAATAAAATTTCTATGTGGATAAGTGGTTTTCCTGTGTCTCATTGTTTGAAGTCCATCCACAGTATCTGGCTCATAGTACATCTGTTTATAAATATAAGATAATATAAACTATAAATATAAAATAAATTATAAAAATAATGTATGTTAATAGCACAAAAAGAAAGTTATTTGTTGAAAAATTAAAGTGCAAGTTGCTTGAAAACTATGCCTGATAGAAAAAAAATTAAAATCAGATTTGAATTCAGCGTACAAATTCCTATGAGAATCATAATTATTATCCTCAGGAAAATGAAAAAACTTTTTTTTCTTTTGTAGAACAGTGTAATCGATGTTTAGTTTTATAAGAATTGTTTTGTTAAATTGTAAAACATATTTTTTTATGTTTATTGAGATTGTAGTTCCTTTGTCTTTTTGAGAATAAAAATATTTATTTTTTAAATATTAAAAATTAATATGTTAAACAATAATTATCGAAAATATCAAAAGAACGTCTTTCTCCAACTATTTTACAGCTTTTTCACATTATCTTAGTACTTTTTTTAAGATCAATTTTTTTGTATACAGGATGTCTCAACTAAAGTGAACCAATAGCCAATTTCTAAAATACAAATCTGACAGAGTAATTACAATGAAAGAATTATTGTACTTTTACGTGAGGGGTTTTTATGTGTATTTAGAAGCCGGCTATTGGTTCACTTTAGGTGAGACAGCCTATATGTAACTCATTGGTAGTGAAAGGGTTAAGTTGCCCTACTAACAAGAGCTGAACAAACCTCCTGAAGCATGTTGTATCAATTACGAGCGTGGTATTGCCAACATCTTTCTAAATTATGGATATCTAAATATGTCAAAGAAGCTCTTAATAAATAATGATAATTATAAACTGGAGATAACCTCCTACCACAGGTAATAATTTTTCTATTGAAAAATGGAAGGAAAAATTCTGCGACCTGGATTCGAACTAGGAACCTCGACTGTCATGGTCGACGCCTCTACCATTTGGGCTATCGAAAAAGCTTAATATGTGAATATATTAACAAGACAAAATATCTCGAGATAAAATAGTCCCATTTCACTAAAGGGTCGTTGAAGGACAATTTCTTTTTGTTTTATTATATTAAAATTTTATTTATTTATTTTTCTAAATACATCCTCTTGAGACTATACACGTGCTGATAATTTCAATAGGAAGGGACAATTACATAACATTCTGCACAGTTAAGCTATGATTTCAAGTTAGATGGTAGGCGTGCTTTAGGTTGACAGTCGCGAGTTTGACATTTATAAATGATTTTCCATAATTAAAGGAAATGGTATTATTGCAGGTTAAGGCTAAAGATCGATGATATTCAATTAGGTTCAAATAAATAAGCTTCCCTCTTGAGCGTTAAAACATTAAACCATTTAGTGACGAAGTTTCTAAAATTTTTTATAGAAATATTTAAAAGTGTTTGAGAAATTTTTATAAATTAATTTATATGAAAAAAATTTTAATTTTTTTGACGTTTGTATTTGTCCTATTGTTTTATATTTATTATCATTATTTGTCGAGTTTATTATTATTATTATTATTATTATTATTATTATTATTATTATCATTATTCACCAGGCGGCGCAGGGCGGCGGTTGTCTGCTCCTCTCTCTCTCTTCATGGGGAATCCAAATAAAAAGGGAGGACAGGGAACCATTGGCTTTTGCCCCTCTTGTAATTCTGCTATTCATGGACGGCAACCATACATTACCTGCAACGGTGACTGCCACCTTGTTTATCACGCAAAATGTGTTAACGTTAAAAAAGACGAAGTACAAAAAGTGAAAGCAACATGGAGGTGCCCGTGCAGTTTACGAGTTGATTCAGTCGTCTCAGGAGAAAATGAGTGCAGTTTCCTCTCAGAAGAAAATGAGTGCGCATCTATTAACACAGATAAGTATAATTTTGCACAAATTTTATCAGCTATTAATGAGCTCATCGGTGCGGTTAAGGAATATACGGCTTTGGCTACGAAACTACAGGAAGATAACAGAGAAATTAACAAGAAAATTGATAAGATTCTCGGCGTATTGGAGGCGAGAGATATATCTCTTGTTGCGTCTCATCGAGATTCGACCGTGGAAGAGTCTAGCAAGTACGATATTAGCGGTTTAGCTATTCATGGCGTGCGTGAGACCGTCTCGCACGAGTCAATTAAGGCGAAACATTCAAGTGGAGTACTTTCTTCTCGCATAGATAAAATTAAGAAAGATAAGAAAAATACAATCATAGGTGCTAACGCTAATAGAGATGGTCCAATTAAGGCTGGATATATGAAAGAGAGGGAGAAGAAATTGTTTGTCACAAGATTGGAGCCAAATACCTCTGTAAAGCAGTTATATGACTTTGTTGCTGATATTTCCACCTCAATCTCCATACAGAGATGCGTTAAGCTGAAGACTAAGTTTAATTCGTATTCTTCTTTTGTATTATTGCTAAAGGAAAAAGATTTTGATTATTTATTTAGTTCATCTATTTGGCCGGAAGGAGTGTTGATTTCCTTGTTTATTGGCAAACTTTACGATAGTCAGATAGACTCGTCCTATTGCAAGAACGACTCAGCTTCGGGTGGCTTATCTCTTAAATTAGATGAAGTAGACACTGTGCGCCAGGAGGAGGGCATGATCAACTCCGATGGTTAATGCTATTTATTACCAGAACGTTCGCGGTTTGCGAACCAAGATGGCTCGAACTTTTGATTTTTCGGCACAGAATCCTCAGTTGCTATATTGTTTATCTGAAACCTGGCTTAATGAGTCTATTTCCAACTTTTTATTGTTTGGTCGTGAATTTAATGTGTATAGGAGTGACAGAACTATTAAGGAACGAGGAGGAGGCGTTCTTATCGCCGTTCCGGTATCTGTTAGAGCTAAAGATTGTCGATTTGTTACTACCGTCAAATGTATCGACGTCGTCGCTGTGGAAATTGTTCGTCGTACTTCGGCGGGTAGATCTAAACCGGTAATCATAATGAATCTTTATATGCCCCCGCTTTTGCGAAATAATGAACTGGAATGTTTTTTGGAGGAAGTTACGGAGTTTTTTGCTCATTCACCTGCGGACTGTATTATTGTGGGCGATTTTAATTACTCTGATTTCAAAGTTTATGATGATCATGCTTACTATTCCAGGTTTAGAAAATTAATCACCAGCAGTTGGATAAAAGAGTTAGACCTTAATAATGTTAACCATTTGCGGAATAGATATGGCGATAATCTGGATAAAATTTTTTCTAACTTAAATCTGCATGTAACTGCCACAGATTCGCCTCTTGTTGACCCGGATGATTACCATCCTCCTTGTATTGCGTATTTTAAGGACGAGTTGGAAACTTTTTCGCCTCCCAAAGATTCGTGTTACAACTTTCGACGTGCAGACTTTCAGAGTCTTTATCGGAAAGTTGCTAATAACGATTGGTCTAAAACGTTAAAGTCGTTGGACGTTGATGAGATTTGGAATGATATTGTGACTGTTATCAGTTATGCTGTCTCTGAAGCCGTTCCTATGCATAAGCGACAAGTTAATGGATGCATTTCAACGAGGAAGAATAGATCAATGCCAAGGTTCCCTAGTTGGATTACTGCACAAACTAGAGATGCTTGGGAATGTAAACGGAAAAGACATAAAATGTATAAAAAATCTTTGGCCCAAGACGATTATTTGTTATTTGCCGAGGCCAGAAGAGCGTTTAAGAATAGCTGGATCAACGATCGTATGAATTATTTTAAATGTTTGGAAGAGCAAGTTAATAATAACCCTGTTGCCTTTTGGGAAACTGCCAAATTGTGTCTAAACCGCAACAAAAATTATAAAGAGCCTCTGGATGCTAATGCTTTGTCGGAACTTGCTCATTCGTTTGCGTCAACTATGAGCAATAATCTGAAAATTTGTGTGAATGAAGATATTTTGACAGCGTGCTGGAGCACTTTAGATAAGAAGTTCATTTTTCAACCTTTGGTTGCACAGCAAATTTTAGATCGTGCTCGGAGATTATCTGCGTCAAAAGTCTGCACTTCTCCAGATATCCCGGATTTTATTTTTAAAGGCTGTTTGTCAGCAATTATCTCTCCATTAACCCACCTCTTTAATGTATCGCTGGGGTCTGGACGTTACCCTGCTGCATGGAAGCAAGTGGTGATTCAGCCGATCCCTAAAAAAACCGAACATTCGGCTAAACCAGCTTTTCGTCCCATCACTTTAATTTTGTTTCCAGCTAAGCTGTTGGAGACTTTAGTTGCTGACCAACTTTCTCAACACGTTGACGCTCATCTTCCAGATGCACAGCACGGTTTTCGTTCACAGAGAAGCACACAGACTAATCTCGCCATATTTTTGCATCATATTACCCATTCTCTTGATACTCGGTCCCAGGTCGATTCACTATATTTGGACTTCTCAAAAGCGTTCGACAAAGTTAGTATCCCCTTGTTGCTGCTTAAACTGCGATTTGTTGGATTGGACTTAGTGGCCAATGACTGGTTCAATGATATGCTCACAGGTCGGGCTTTCAGACTAAGAAATCAGGATTACTCTTGTCCTCCCTTTTATATCAAAAGTGGTGTGCCGCAGGGGTCTCCTCTGGGCCCTTTATTGTTTAACATTTTTCTTGCTGATCTTGCATATGTTTTAACTGATTCCCATACTAAAATTATTATTTATGCTGATGATGTTAAACTTTTTCGGACCATTAACGACTGGTCCTCATGCCACGAGCTGCAGGTCATGCTCAAACGAGTGTATCATTGGTCCTGTTGTAATGGGCTTGAACTAAATGCGTCCAAATCATTTGTGATGTCCTTCAATCGTTCTACTGCACCGTTTGTGTTTAACTATGTTATTAATGGTACTCCCTTGGTTAGAACTAATACTTTGAAGGATCTAGGAGTGGTTATGTCACACAATTGTTCCTTTTCTGAGCATTTAAATCACGTATATCTGGATATTTCACGTCGCATCGGCATGTTGAAGAGGTCCATTCAGTTCTTTACGGAAGCAAAAACTTTTTTGCTTCTGTTTAAGACTTTTGTGATTTCTAAAATCATCTATTGCGCGTGGATTTGGTTTGGGGGCAATCAACAAGTTTTACATAAAATACAACGTAAATGCCTTAATTTTAAAGCTTTCATAATAAAGAACTTTGGCAATCAGCTACCTTTGACGTCCGCCCATTTTCATAACATTTTTAACATTGCGCGTATTATTAGTATTTCACTTTTTAACATTCTTGTCGGTATTTTTCACGCTAAGTTGAGCGTAGGTTCTTTAGTGAATGATTTTAACTTTCAGAGTATTAGATTGACGCGTAGGGGCTTCGTTTTTACTCCCTTGTACAAATGGAAGACGTTTATTTCACGGATCGATCCGGTGTATAAAGTGATTACTAATTACTTAGATAATTTCAACGATGTTTGCTTTACGGCTTCTGATGAACTCCATTTTTCTCTTTTCTCATAACGCCTGTCTCCTCGTCCTTTCCGTTTTTTTTTTTGTTTTTTTTCCCCTATTCATTTTCCATCTAATTTTTATTATTTCTATATTATTTTATTATTTTTTAATGTTTTTATTCGAGAATCGCTGTGTTAATGTTATTATTTTTTGTTTTATTTTTCTATTATAAATTTTTATATGTGGTTCATTAACCCCGTTTTGGGCTTAGGCCTGTTGGGGGACAACACGGGGCCTTGCACCCCGGTTTATCTGGTGTGTTTCTCTCCCTGTTGTTGTTA
>JAHWFO010051617.1:0-14559 GCA_023313115.1 Rhysida immarginata | reverse complement strand
AGCAGTTTATTATCAATGTTTAGAGCACTATTCCGGCCCAGCAGAGCTATCAAGCTAAACTTGGCTCTCCTGGCCTTATTCAACGCATAAGTTGCGTGGGGAGTCCAGGTAAGTTTAGAGTCAATGACAACACCAAGATATTTATAAGTTCCAACCCAGTCCAGTTTTTTGCCATATAGTGTTAGAGAAGCTAATGATCTCTTTCTCTTCTTGGAGACAAACATCGCCTTGCATTTGTCTACATTCAATTTTAGCCTCCACTTGCTAAACTAGCTTTCACACTCCTTTAGAGCCTTCTGTAGCCGCGAGACTACTACGGCTGGTTGACGAGCACAGGTCAGTATAGCAGCGTCATCTGCGTAAAAAAAGAGCTTACATTTGGAAGGACTTGGAAAGTCTCGCATAAAGTAATTGAATAATACTGGCCCCAGGACTGAACCCTGTGGGACACCAGCTTTTACTTCATACATAGGAGATAGACTATCTCCAACTCTGGCCTGAAAGAACCGGTTAGAGAGAAACGAGTGTATCAGAGTAATTATATCTTGAGGAAATCCATCCATAATCATTTTAAAAATAAGACCATCGTGCCAGAATTGGTCGAAGGCTTTGTGTACATCGAGGAAAACGACCCAACAATACATAGAGAGATTAAGGGGCTCATTGATATCCGCTGCGAGCCTCCATGTTTGGAGTTGGCAGGAATGGTTTGAGCGAAAGCCAAATTGTTCATCGCGGATGAGATCGTTGGCATCACAGTACTCAATGAATCTCTTGAGAATTGTTTTTTCCAGGATTTTGGAGATTGATGGTAACAAGCTGATGGGCCTGTTAGCTAACAGGTTTTGCAGGATTTTGTCCTGGCATAGGAATGCTTAAGACAACTGATTGCTTCCAAGCATCCGGGAAGTAAGTGTTCTTCCAGCAGTCGTTAATCACTTTTGCAATATCTTGAATCGATTGTCGATTGTCTGTCGTCATTGATCTGGTTGTCGCTCGTCAAGTTCGGTCTTCTCTTGGTCAATTTTGGTAGATGTATCCGATTTCCGATGTCTTTTAGGTGGGTTACATCTACTGGGCCCCCGGATAACCAGGAATGATCAGACACTAGACTATAATGTTTATAGGAAGAAGAACTTTGTCGCAAACTATATAAAGAAAAGTTCCAATCACTGCCACCTCCACAAACTTGCGGCATTCAAACCCACCGCATCGAGCACATGTGATTCCGTTGAAAAAAGAAAACAGGACGAAGGAGATCCAAACCATTAAAGAGTTTGCTAGGCAGAATGGTTTCAAAGAAGATGTGGTTGACAATATCACCAAACGAGTTCAACAAAAATTGACGGTACAAAAAATCACTACGCTACAAAGAAGCAAGAAAACTGATGCAAGACTGGTACTTCCGTATAACAGGCAACTGAACAAAGGCATGGAAAAGATCGCCAAAGACTTTGGTATGGAAATTACATACAGAAGCTCTGACACGTTGGTAAAACGACTGAAGAACCCCAAAGACAAAATTGCCCCAGAAGACAAACCAGGTGTGTACAAACTGCCTTGTGCCATGTGTGAGGCAGTCTATTATGGTCAGTCCCGGAGGCAGTTTGTACTAGAATTAATGAACATCTTACATGCATTAGAAACGGGAAATATGGTGTATCGAGGTTTGCGGACAATATCCTGGACCAAGGACATGACTTTAAGCAAGAAACTTTTGCCATTATACACAGCACTGGTGACCGCCGTCTGCTGAATTTTGTGGAATCTTTTGCGATTAACACCGAGGATCCTAGAAAACTATTGAACAGTGACGGGGGCCCAGTAGATGTAACCCACCTAAAAGACATCGGAAATCGGATACATCTACCAAAATTGACCAAGAAAAGACCGAATTTGACGAGCGACAACCAGATCAATGACGACAGAGTGACCCTGTAATTTTATTGTATTTTGTGTTGTAATTTGATCTAATCGGCTGTTTGTAAAATTTGGTAAAAAATTTTTTGATTGTTCCTTTATTTCGCGCTGTAATAACTTGTTCACTATTGGCTGTTTTTCCCTGACTTTGTACTATAAAAAGATGTGTAAATCCTTGCCCTTTTATTTGAACAGGTTTGTCTGTTCTGATCAAAATCCTTGTGTACGCTGAAGAAGGCAGCGTGGCTGCCGAAATGCGCATACGTCCGATTAAAAGTTTTATGTGGATCAATGGTTCCTGTTATCTTTATTTTAGCAAATATTATATTTCATAAAGTTCTTGGTTAGGGTTCAGTCCTGGGGCCAGTATTATTCAATTACTTTATGCGAGACTTTCCAAGTCCTTCCAAATGTAAGCTCTTTTTTTACACAGATGACGCTGCTATACTGACCTGTGCTCGTCAACCAGCCGTAGTAGTCTCGCGGCTACAGAAGGCTCTAAAGGAGTGTGAAAGCTGATTTAGCAAGTGGAGGCTAAAATTGAATGTAGACAAATGCAAGGCCATGTTTGTCTCCAAGAAGAGAAAGGGATCATTAGATTCTCTAACACTATATGGCAAAAAACTGGACTGGGTAGGAACTTATAAATATCTTGGTGTTGTCATTGACTCTAAACTTACCTGGACTCCCCACGCAACTTATGCGTTGAATAAGGCCAGGAGAGCCAAGTTTAACTTGATTGCTCTGCTGGGCCGGAATAGTGCTCTAAACATTGATAATAAACTGCTACTCTATAAGGTCATTGTTCGGACCATCTTGACGTATGATATGCCCGTCTGGGCCACAATATGTAAGACTAGTTGTAAGACTAGGTGGAAAGAACTGCAAACGTTCCAAAACGTTACCCTTAGGACTAATGCGCAAAAAGATCGGAGAATTGTTCGCAATTCCTCCATTTATAATGACTTCAACATGACTCATATTGGCAAATACGTTCAAGGGCTCATGGAATCCATGCTGCCCAATATAGAAAATCATAGCAACGAGCTAGTCTCGGGCATTTTAAATCATCCTATACATAGAAAGAGATATCGTGATCCAAGGCATATACTTGATATTAATTTTGAAGACATTGATAATGTCATATTTCCAGATTACTGGACTTCATAGGTCGTGTTTTATCTAATACTAGTGGTCTGCTTCTAGTCTAGACAGTCGTCAATCAAATTTTCCTCCACCAAGAGGAGGCAATTTTCTTTCATACTTTGGATGACCTTTGTGGGTACATCAGGCTTCTTTTCTAGTTCAGTGTATTTTTCTTGGAATATGATTATGAAGGGTGAGATTATGGAAGCTATGCTTCAAGTTCCACACGAATACCGATACACTACACTGTTCGATTGTCGATTGTCCTTGCCCTTTTATCTGAACAGGTTTGTCTGTTCTGATCAAAATCCTTGTGTACGCTGAAGAAGGCAGCGTGGCTGCCGAAATGCGCATACGTCCGATTAAAAGTTTTATGTGGATCAGTGGTTTCCTGTTATCTTTATTGAAGTTCGTCCACAGTGTCTGGCTCCAGTTCTCTCTTATAATATTTGCTATTCTTTTATCACTTATAAAACTGTTCTTATTGTTGGCAATTAGAGCATCCTAAAGTATTTGCAAACAATCATAAATAATTTTAATGGAAAATTGTGGCGTTTATTATTACTAGCTCATTAAAATACAGGATGTTTATTAAATGCACGGCAAAAACTCAAGAGATGATTCTTTGGTTTATTTTAAGAATCTTTTGTCCTTTGATGAGTTTCGGAATGCCGCTTTGTTTCGAAGATACAAGGCAATAAAAGTTTTTCAAAAAAAAAACAATACTGGTATCTTTGAACAACATTCTGACTAATAAAACGTCTAATTTTTGCCAAGTTAGTCCAAATATTGAAAACACTTTCAATTTACATGTTCGTTTACACTTTTCCAGTGGAAAATGGAGAAGATTTGAGAAATCGGATAGTTGATGGGTGTAATGCAATAAGAATTAACCCTGGTGTTTTTGAAAGATTTCAGCAGTCAATAAGAAGATTGGATTCATGCATCCTAGCTAGTGGTAGTCATTTTCAGCAGTTACTATACATTCAGTCACCAAAACTCATGGCACACCTGCCTAATAATGTGCCGGGTCCCCTCAGGCCCGGATAACGACAGCGACCCGTCGTGGAAGAGAGTCAACTAGTCCCCGGAACATATCGACAGACACTGCAAGCCATGCCGCCTCCACTTGCTCTCCATAACGATGCTGCATTTGCCAGTTGTGTTGCTGACGACCTGACAGATTGTTTGATGACGTCCCACAAATTTTCAATGGGATTGCAATCTGGGGAACGTGGAAGCAAATCATTGCCATGAAATCGGTAGCATGTTCCTCCAGCCACTGCCATGTCACAAGGGCCGGGTGTGGAGGCGCATTATCTTGCTGGAAGATGCCGTCGCCGCGGGGTAAAAACAGTTCATGAAGAGATGCAGGTGGTCCCCAAGGAGATCGATGTAGGAAATAGCACGCAGAGTGGATGTCAGATGCACTAATGGACCCATTGCATGCCACGAGAAAACATCCCAGACCAATATAGAGTCTCCACCTGCCTGAGTGGTCCCCACCTGACAAGCGGGGTCCATGGCTTCGAGTGGCCTGCGCCAGACACGTACACGATCATCGGCCCGATACAGTTGAAATCGTGACTCGTCGGACCAGGCAACCCTTCGCCAGTCTCAACGGTCCAGGTTAGGCGTTGCGGAGGATGTGCAGCTGTCAAAAATGGCACCCGTCGTGGTCTCCTGTTCCCAAAGCCTGCAGCTGCCAAGGTTCGCCGAATTGTCGTCACGGACACATCAATGAGGCGTGGGCGACCCGTCCGCTGACCGACATGGGTTGTAACCCCTCGTTGGGTGTACTCCCGATAGACCGTGGCAGCGGTTGTGCGGGAAAATTACAGGGTGTTGGCTACATCTGATATTGAGGCACCCATCCGTCTGGCACCAACAATCATCCCCCGTTCAAATCATCCCCCGCGGATAGCTCTCGGCGTGCTGCCATTTCTGCAGCTTGTTTTGCTTACAATGATTGTGTCCTGCACACCTGCATTCGAGAATGGAAGCAGCGGGATCTGTCTCATTACGGGCAGGAAATTTGATTGGAGGGATGTGCCATAATTTTTGGCGAGTGAGTGTATATTAAGAAGTTTTTATCTTTTAACAACATTCTGATTTCTGACAAAGTGCCGGAAACTGTGGACAATGTATAACCAAACGACCAGGGAGAAGACACTTACCACAAAAAAACTTTTAATTCACGTATATACATTAGACTGCACATTTCGGGGCCAACACCAACTTTATCAATACAAACAAACAGATCAGATATACAGTCGGGTGCAAAAAGGTTTTTACCTGTCCGTAGGGTGAGCTTTCTGGATGTTGATCGGTTGCAAAATCAGTTACTTGTACTGAGAGTCAAGGCAGATTAGAATGGACCTGTCCCTTCTAAATGAAAACAGAGTAGCAGGTATACGCTTGGGATGTACTCGTCGCATGCTCCTCCTGCAATAACAAGCGATAGCCGCTGACACCAGTATCGTTAAAGTCTCTGCCTACTGCCTCGAATAGTAGAGTTCGAATTCGATATGGATAGACATTTTTTTTGTTAATTATCCATTTTTGATTTCGCTTATGTTTTAAACAGTGTATGTAAAGACCACCATCAACAGATTAAAATTCTGTCATCCAAGTGTGCAATTTGATCTGTTTATTTGAGGGTTTAAAAAACTTTTCTTGTTAATTGTCATGTTATGCTTTATTCTACAGGGTGATTCATTCAATTTCTGACCATTTCAGTAGTATGATTTATTGACCCGTTAATGTTTACAAACTTAGCATTTCAGTATGATATTTTAGGCAGTTCGGAGTTTTCATTCCCGTGGAAAACTCTTGGTGATATGCTCAATGTGGCCACCACGAACGTTTTGAACCGCTCGCAGCCGAATGGTGAAGTTGTTCATAACTCTATCCAGGATTTCTGCATCCACAAGGGTGCAGCAGTCGACGATGCTTTGTCGCAGCTGGTCTAGGGATCTTGCTGCTGTAGTAAACACACTGTCTTTAAGGAACCCCCAGAGATAAAAATCACATGGGTTTAGGTCAGGACTCGTAGGGGGCCAAAGAAAGCCACCCCCGAATCGATCTGGAAACCTGTTTGAAATGACACGATTTCCGAATTTCTGATAAAGAAAGTCTAGCACTTCATTAGTGGTGTGCGGCCTAGCCCCATCCTGTTGAAACCATTGATGTCGAAGCGGTATACGCCTCCTTCGCAGCTCGGGGATGAAGAAGGTTTTCAACATGTTAAGGTAAGCCTGTGACGTTACGGTGCCCTCAAAAAAGAACGGACCAATGATGCCTCTTTTGGAAATCGCGCACCAAGCCATAACCTTTCGTGGATGAAGAGGTGACTTATGGATCTCATGAGGGTGCTGGGAACCCCAAAAACGAACGTTTTGTTTATTAACGTCACCTGACAGATGGAAGAATGCCTCATCTGACACTCACAGGTTGTCCACAATGTCCTGATTGGCTTCCATTTCTGCTACAAACTCCATCGCAAATTGTTGTCGCTTCTGTCTTCCAGTGTCTGTTAACTCCTGATAAACATGGATCTTATACGGGAACAGACTATACAAACCTTTCTCAAAATTCGCCACGTCGTGGTATACGACAGCCCTTCTTCAATGGATAGGCGGCGAACAGTTTTTTTGGTAGGGGAATCGACCAACCTTGTGCGAAAATTTTCGACAACTTCGGCCGTTCGAACACGGGCTTCGCTCCCGCCTTTTTTCTTGCCTTTAACACATCCAATGGCACGAAATTGCTTGACAAAATCCATGATTGCTTGCCTGCCTGGTGCGTCTCGTCACTTATACTCCTTTCGGAACTTTCTTTGCACGGTTACAGGTGATTTTGTCTCGAAATACCATTCGACAACCTTGCATTTCTGCTCTGTTGATAAAGAGGGCGCCATTTTTCAACAATACGATTTTCATGCTGCGCCGTTGCAACAATACAAACTCCAACTATTTAGAAATTCGATTTGGCACTCATATTTTTTCAATTGTTTATCCCTAATGCACGTCATTCGAGTGAAATGGTCAGAAATTGACTGAATCACCTTGTATATTTTATTTTTTAATAAAATATACACTAATTCATATCACCGTTACTTTTACAAAAATCCTCTTTTGTTCAAATCATTTAATATTCTCTACAATTAAAATATTTAATCCTATATATTAAAACGCAAAGCATTTTTTGTAAAAGCAAAATTGGCACTTCTGCGCATGCGCATCTGAAGCCAATCAAGAAAGTTACGACAAACCATCAGAAGCCAGGAATTGTTTAATGAGACAATATTCAATCATTGTTTTGAATTAAATAAACTGAAGATTTGCAGAAAGAAAATCCTGGCTTGATCATTTTATGATGTTTCCTTGTGACTACTGAAGAACTCTGAAAATATTATGTTAAATGTTAAATCGTTAGAAAGAGTTTTAAAAACTGATCATTTTATCCGCTAACACTTTATGTCTCAGTATAATACTTTCAGAGAAATTTAGTTCAAAGGTATTTTGATTTTATATATTTAATTAACTCATTTCTTATTCTTTGTGCATTTTGAGATATTTAAGCTCTGATTATTAAGTACCGAAAGGTGCTTTATGCTATCAGTGTGGGGAAACGTGTCTGTCCGTCTGTCTGTCTGTCTGTCTGTCCGTCTGTCTGTCTGTCTGTCTGTCTGTCTGAAACTCAAACTCCTCCGAGGTTATGAAAGATTTTCAAAATCTGATTTCGTCAGTAGATGAATATGGTTCATGGCACGAACCAGTTACAAATATTATCTAAATCGGTTCATTGGCACGTGCACAAATGGTACCTCTATTTTTCCGCCCAGCAATTTTCAATGGGAAAAAATATTGAGTAATTTATCAAACAAATAGTAATGACGAGATAGATGCGGTTATTCATTACTATTTTCGTCAGTCAATGAATATGGTACATGCCATGAAAAAATCATAAATTTTATCTAAATCGGTTCATTAGCACGTCCACAAATGGCACCATCACGACCCCACCTAGCAATTTTCAATGGACAGATATATTAAGTAATATGTCAAACAAATCTTAATGACGAGATACAAGCGAATATAAATTACTATTTCGGCCAATAAATATGGTTCAGGAAATAAACAATTTTGAAAATTGTTGCAATCGAAACATTGGCACGTGCACTAATGGTACCTTTATGACACCTTCAAAAATTTTCAATGATAAGATATGGCATGTAATATATCAAAGAAATTGTGATGATGTATCATAAATGAATATCACGTAAAAGTAATGATAGTCCAAATTGGTTTCAAGGAACCTGGTTTAGTGGAACCATTCTGGTTTAGTGGAACCATGATGGTTCATTGGAACTTTCAATACCAAAATATGGCATGTAATATATCAAACGATTTGGAATAAGGTGCCATGAAGGATTATAACGTAAAATTCATGATAATCCAAATTGGTTTCAAGGAACCTGGTTTAGTGAAACCCTGATGGTTCATTGGAACTTTCAATGCTAAAATATGGCATGTAAGATTTCAAACGTCTTAAAATGATGTCTCATGAATTAATATAAAGTAAAATTAATGATAGTCGAAATTGGTTTCAAGCCACCTGTTTTAGTGGAACCATTATGGTTCATTGGAACTTTCAATGCTAAAATATGGCATGTTATATATCAAACGACTTGGAATGAGGTGACATGAATGAATATAACGTAAAATTAATGATAGTTGAAATTATTAATGAAAGTACGTGGTTTTATGGTATCATAATGGTCCATTAGAAACTTCCAATGTTAACATTGGGCCGTTTAAAAATATAGTTCCGCGAATGGTTTAGTTTAACCTTTCGGTACTTGGTTATGTCATTCCTTAATGGTTTATTAAGTACCGAAAGGTGCTTTATGCTATTAGTGTGGGGAAACGTGTCTGTCCGTCTGTCTGTCTGTCTGTCCGTCTGTCTGTCTGTCTGTCCGTCTGTCTGTCTGTAACTCAAACTCCTCCGAGGTTATGAAAGATTTACAAAATCTGTTTTCGCCAGTCGATGAATATGGTTCATGGCACGAACCAGTTACAAACATTATCTAAATCGGTTCATTGGCACGTGCACAAATGGTACCTCTATTTTCCCGCCCAGCAATTTTCAATGGGAAGAAATATTGAGTAATATATCAAACAAATTGTGATGATGTATCATAAATGAATATCACGTAAAAGTAATGATAGTCCAAATTGGTTTCAATGAACCTGGTTTAGTGGAACCATTCTGGTTTAGTGGAACCATTCTGGTTTAGTGGAACCATTATGGTTCATTGGAACTTTCAATACCAAAATATGGCATGTAATATATCAAACGATTTTGAATAAGGTGCTATGAATGATTAAAACGTAAAATTAATGATAGTCCAAATTGGTTTCAAGGAATCTGGTTTTGTGGTACCGTGATGGTTCATTGGAACTTTCAATGCTAAAATATAGCATGTAATATATCAAACGACTTGGAATGAGGTGTCATTAATGAATATAACGTACAATTAGCCATAGTCGAAATTGGTTTCAAGGAACCTGGTTTAGTAGAACTATTATGGTTCATTGGACCTTTCAATGCTAAAATATGTCATGTAATATATCAAACGACTTGGAATGATGTGTCATAAATGAAGATAACGTAAAATTAACGATAATCGAAATTGGTTTCAAGGAAACTGGTTAGTGGAACCATCCTGTTTTAGTGGAACCATTATGGTTCATTGAAAACTGCAATGCTAAAATATGGCATGTAATATATCAAATAACTTGGAATGATGTGCCATGAATGAATATAACGTAAAATTAATGATAGTTGAAATTATTTCAAAGGTACGTGGTTTAATGGTATCTTAATGGTCCATTAGAAACTTCTAATGTTAACATAGGGCCGTTTAAAAATATAGTTCCGCGAATGGTTTAGTTTAACCTTTTGGTACTTGGTTATGTCATTTCTTAATGGTTTATTCTATTTATTCGTGCATAATGATTATTCTATTTGTTGCTATGACAATTTTTTATTTTATTATTTTTTAATTAAAGAGCTGGGGATTAATAAAAATATGGGTTGTTCTCCGTCAAATTTTGACAGGATCCATCTAGTAATATAATAAATTAAAACAATTTTTCGGTTGGTTTTGGCATAATTGTCGTTGATTACTTTATATACACACAAAAAATGAGATTTGTAACCTTTCGAGCAGTGAAAACAAAATAGCTTCCACTTACACGTGTTACATCATAACGCTTCCGCACCACATCATAACGAGATGTGCACCATTATGTTACATTATTAACCAAATAGATTAGTTTATTATTAATAAAACAAAATTTCTTATTAGAACAGCCAAAATAATCTTTATGTCAACATACTTGAGCACGTGACGTAAAACTTGCCTACCCCTAATGCTAAGCAAAAGCTTCATGGAGTCGTTCCATAGTAAGCGTGTTCGGCTAGACACCTGGAAAATGCAATCTCATTGGAATGAAGCATTGTAAGGAAGCCGAACAATTTTGACCTAGGTAAAAACCTTTTTGCACCGGACTATACATACGTGAATTAAAAGTTTTTTTTATGGATAAATGTCTTCTCCCGGGTTGAACATTATGATTACTAAAAGCGGCTATTATTTGCACGCACACACATCGCTATGTATATTATATTCATGTACGAGCTAGCTTCAAAGAATACTTGGAATATGGTTATTTCACAAAAAAAACTATCTATAACTTACAGCAGTATCTCGAAAGAAATATACACACCTTTGACAACGTCCATAAAGTATTATATGCTGAAAAGCTCTGTGCTGTTTCGCTCTGTGAAATGTGTTTTTCTGTTTGTCCGACGATTTTTCGATAATGCTTTAACTTTTTGAAGTGAAAACTTCTATATGCGTACCGCATACAAAATTTTGTGGAGAGTGAAATTGTCTGATCCGTCACGCTGGGAAGTGAAACGTTTTCCGGTAAAACTCGGGAAAACTCGGATTTCTTTATTTTAGTCGTAAGAAGTTTATTAATTATTAAGATAACTTGAAAACGAATTAACTTTACCACACTGTTTTCATCAATACTGAAATATGAGACAGAGCACGAACAAGATCGAACGTGATATACCATGAATAGTTACGCGCTCTAATTGCACGTGCTCTAATGGTACAATTATGATACACCCTTAAAAATTTCCTATAACCATATATGGCAGGTAGTATATCAAACAATTCGTCACGACGTGTCATGAATGAATATATGAGAGTAACTAGTAATAGTAGACATAGGGTTTAGTGACACGTGTACGTGTAAGGATCTCATAAATGAATATAACGCGTAAATAATGATAGTAAAAATTGCTTTAGTAGCACGTGCCCTACTGATACAATATGGCACACTATGTTACTGTTGTTACTTTTAATGCGTAGATATGGCATGTAGTATATCAAATAACTCGTAACAACGTGTCATGACTGAATATAACGAGTAAGTAATGATACTGGAATTGGTTTAGTAGCACCTGCCCTAATGATACAATATGGCACCCTATGTTACTGTTGTTACTTTTAATGCGTAGATATGGCATGTAATATATCAAACACCTCGTAACAATGAGTCATGACTGAATATAACCAGTTAATAATGATAGTGGGAACTGCTTTATTAGCACGTGCCCTAATGATACCATATGGCATCCTATGGTACTCTTGTAACTTTTAATGCAAAGATATGGCATGTAATATATCAAAGAGCTCGTAACAACGTGTCATGGCTGAATATAACGAGTAATTAATGATACTCGATATTTGTTTAGTAGTCGTGTTCGAATCGTAACATTAATGGTTTCATTACAGTATCATTAGGCTTTTCAATGCAAATATAGTGTATGTAATCTAAAAGTGATCTACTGGATGCTTTTGAAAAGGATGTAGTGAGATACCTAGCGATGTTCTGCACCTGAAAATAAAGGCTAGTTTCCTCTTTCGTTCTGTCGAAATTGCTTTCCTTAAAGTAGTACACAGCTCATGAAATTTGGTTAAACTCTACCCATAACGTAAATAAAAGCACATGAAAAAAAACTAAACACTACCCCGTGTTCCATTAATAGGTTTCTGTGAAATACGTGTCCATTAAACTCGACCATTCTCACAGCCTACTGAAAGATTCATATTTATTAGACCTCAGAAATGAACTTATCAACAAATTAGAGAAGACGTGCAAGTGGATAAATGATCGAGAGATACAGTATTAAAGTCTCCTTAAACCAGTTTATATTTCTTGTTGGCTGGATTGCTTTTTGCGGTACGACGCACATTCATACTAGCGAGTGTTCAACGAACTGTATGATTTACTAATGTCATTCATGCGCTTTTTTTTACGTTATGGGCGGAGTTTAACCAAACTTCACGAGCTGTTTACTCATTGTCACAGCCTAGCACCTATCGTGGAGGCAAATGAGATAGACGTGTTCCCTTCAGCACCAACAGGCATTATACAATTGGCGAAACAATTCAATGGAAATATGGCAATTATCAAAGAAGCTTTTTTTTGGTTTGTTGGGATTTTTTGGAATGTTTGCTGGCAAGAGAGGGAGATCGTCTAAGCAGACGATGTTCTCCTCTGAGATAGGCACACAGACGGAGCTGCCATCTCTTGCCGCAAATCAAAGACAATTTGTTGCTTGCGAATTTGGTCGGCGTAAAAAGCCGAAGTCGCGAGATTGGAGCGCTGCGAGAGGGCGTTGCGCTGGTAGAACGAGAGCGAGCGAGAAGAAGGGGATTGGACCCGGGAGTTTCAAAGCGTATGGGCGTGAGAAAAAGTCCAGGCGAATGTATTTCGGAACTGCCGCGTCTCCAGCTAATAATTCAGCTGAAGACACAGGTGAGGCAGAGTTTCCGAATAAATATAGAGGACAATTCGCCAGCTTCGCGTCCGCAAGTTACAGTAGTGACAAAGTGCAAACAGAAGGGACTGCGTCCGCTTGCAAGACTGCGATAATTCCTTTTCTCATTATTTCGCCACAGGAGGAATAGACTCACGGAGGACGAGAGCCGCAAACCTTACTGACGGCGGGATAAGGCAAGAGAGACGTCGCCAACACGAAAGGGAGCGTGTCTTAGCCGCCAGCGAAATAAACTGTCGAGTAAGCACGGTGGAAGGAAGAGGAAACGACGGGCTTCATCTCCTCACTTCGAAACAGCTGAAAGTGCACTTCCGCGTGACGGCAAGCATCAGCTACGTTCCTGGTCAAATCGAGTTGCGTCTTTTGGTGTCCCTGCAACTACGTTACTGCGTAACGGTTCAAGGGGTAACGTCCTTCTCCGACATTTTGCCCGAAGAGATTGCGAGCTGCTACGAGGAGCAGAGCCAGCCACGTCAGGAAACCATTATTACCTCGTGGGGTTTATCTACATATTTCCGAGAAGGCCTCGGCTGCGTGTACCCGGCTCCATACGAGGTAAGTCTAATTCCTTCTCCTCTCGCAATAAAAGCTCGCGCAATTCCACCAACGCCTAGCAGACTGGCGAAACATTAACATAGTCCTTTATGCGAACTTATAGGTCTGCTCGAAGACAAACGCATCAGCGTCGATGCGATCCATGTGAAGGCAGCGAGGCAGCCTTGTTTGATGCTATATGGAATTAGTTGGAGTTCCCGTCAAGATTGCGATCTCAATATTATTATTATTATTTTGGTTAATGTTAACTATCTGCACAATCGCGCGATGACTGAATCCGCAAACTGAATTGTCGCGATTCCTGTAACCGGCCGAGGGGAAACCAACTGCCCCCTGTAACCAAATAGGTTGGGGTATATATCAGTTATTTACCCCCGGAGGGGGACGTCGTAGACAGAACGCCGAAGGCGTTCGAGTAACGGAAACCAGTGACCAGCGAGGCCCGTAGGGCCGAGAGTGGGACTGGCGTTCGAGTAACAGAAAGCAGCGGCCAGCGAGGCCCGCAGGGCCGAGAGTGGGACTTGCGTTTGCGATTGTGCAGATAGTTAACATTAACCATTATTTTTATGGAACCGTAGATTGTTATAGAGTAACATTCAATAGTAATATATTATTGTTTGTTTACTCTTTGAATTTATTTAACGATACTGGTGTATATTGCTGCCCCTTTAAGAGGGTGGCATTTTCCTTTAATAAAATAAATTATCTTTATCGAATTCAATCTATCCTGTCCAGATTTTTATGCTCGCACGCATTCCACTGCATTAATCTAAGTCTATACGTGACACTCATTTAAGAAATGCAATTTCGACAAAACGTATGAGGAAACTTGTGTTTATTTTAGGGAGCAGAATTCGCTAGATAACTCACGACATCCTTTTCAAAAGCACCCTGCATAAGTAAAGATCTAATGAGAAAACGAATGAAAATAAATGGTTTTATACTCTATAATATTAATTTATGGCTTGTTCCTGATTCGTCCAAGTAATAACACCCATAATAATAATAATA
>JAHWFO010051616.1:0-10503 GCA_023313115.1 Rhysida immarginata | reverse complement strand
TGGGACCCGTACAATTGGCGCAGTGGCGACAGGATTTAATTGTTAAAATGTTGATACCTTAGAAATATAGCGTCAATTCGTATAATTGGCATAGCGGCGACAGAATTCATTCTTGTAATTAAATATGGAGATTTTGAAAAGTGTTTGGAGAAACAGTGGAAATATTGTGTGTTAAAAAAGAGAAATGATCATTACAATTTTGCTTTGGGATAAAATTTTTAATTGTGACAATTTATAGTATTTTAAAGTCTGTTGGATCTTGCTTACATAGTGGTTAAGGGTAGCAACATTAAGATTGCTGTTATAAATTATTGGGGAATTTTCTTTTACTATTATCATGATGGCAAAGGGAGATGTAAACGGAGACGGTGATATGAGAAGAGCGGTGTTGCTCTCCTCTTTGGAAATTCAAGCAGGTGGCTTCGAATTCTTGTTTCGGTAAAAAGGAGAGCCTAGAAAAAAAAAATAATAATATTTTTAGCCTTTTTAGTAATAAAAAGATTATCTGATAACTGGAAAATGGAAGGTATTGAGGAAGAAAAGGAGTATAGAGAATTGTATAAAGAGATACCTTTTTGCAATGGTAGGAATGATGTAGAGGAATTTTTTCGGTGTGTGGAGGAAGTAGCAGAGGCAGGTAAATGGAAGGATCATACAATTATCAATTTTGTTAAGCTGAGATTAAGAGGAGATGCACGTATGTATGTAAGAGAAAGCGGAAGATTTCAGGATTGCGAAGATTATACACAATTTAAAACCATATTGATGAATAGATTTGGTGACAAGACTTTAGAGGAGAAAGAAGAAGAGTTTAGAGGCTGTAAGCAAAGGGAAGGAGAGGAAATTCAGTCGTACGCGACTAGATTAGTGGCGTTAGGGAGAGGATTAATACCTCCTGTGGAAAAGTTAGAAGGAGAAGATGAGGAAATAGTAGAAGCTAAAGGAGAAATGCGGCATTCCATTATAATGCAGAGATTGAAACAGCGTTTTGAAGAAGGTATGTTGCCACATATCAAAAAAGATATGATGTATGCAAAGGTGGAGACGTGGGAGCAGGCAGTAGGACCAGCGGAAAGGATAGAACATATCCATAATAAACAAAAGTCTGCAATGATAGGAATGATAGAGAAAACAGTGGATTCGGAGGAAGAATTGGTGGACAGAGTGATACGTAGAAATGAGAAAAGAATAGAAGAAGCAGTAATAAAGGCGATGGGGAATCATTTCGCAGAACAGTATGAAAGTGATCAATATAAAAAGAAATCTAAAATAGTAAAAAGGAAACGTGAGTTCACAAACAGTAACAGAAAACGAGGTAGGATCCTTCTTGGCTCAGTGAGGTCGAAACGGGAAAATGTAATAGAGAACGTAGGAGAAAAAATTAAAAAACGTTTATCGAAGAACGTTAGTTGTATTATGGTAGAGGCATTAATAGGAACTTTTAAAACAAAAATGCTAGTGGACACAGGAAGTAAAGTTACCTTATTATCAGAAAACATGATTGATAAATTAAAAAAGAAAGGACATATAATTAAAGCAATTAAAAAACCTAAATTAGAACTTATGGGAATTATGGGATGTGGATTTTCCACTAAGGGAGCATATGAAGTAGCTATGAAGTTAGGTGATCGAGATTATATGATTGAATGTTATGCTTGGGAGAAGCAATGGCCGCTTAAATGTGAAGGAATTTTGGGTCAAGATACGTTTGTGTCTAGAAAACTTGCTATTGATTTTAAGGAGCAAGCCATTAGAGACGGTGATAATAGAATATATTTTGTAGATGATGAAGAGGATTTAGGCAATAATTTTTTAACATGTAGGAAGAAAGTTGAGGGAGACTATATGGAAGGGGTGCCAGTGCACTTAAAAAAGAAAGTTGTTATTCCTCCATTGTCTGAGGTTGTAAGCGAAGGAGTAGTAAAAGGAAAAAGATTAAATAGGAGACAGGGTGTGATTGAAGCCTATGATTTAAGAATACCTGGATTAAAAACTGCCAATGTACTGGTAGAGGTGACAGATAAACATACTGTACCTATTCGAGTAATAAATTGCTCCCAGGAAGAATTAATTCTAGAGAAAGGAAAAAGAGTAGGAAGCTTACAGGATGCAGAACAACCCCCTTATGTGATGAATCATATAATTGAAATAAGGAATGAAAAAACGAAAGAGCCATTAAGTAAAGAAGAATATTTAAATCTCTTTAAATTAGATCATATGGAAGCGAAGGAAAGAGAACAACTTGAGGAGTTATTATGGAAATTCAGAATCTGTTTCGCACAGAGTGACTTTGATTTGGGATATGCACATGCATTCCATCACAGTATAGATACTGGAGATGCAAGACCTATTGCGCAAGCACCGTACCGTATTCCGTACGCACAGCGGGAGATAATGGATCAGATTATAGATAATTTACTAAAAATGATGTAATTAAAGAATCAACGTCTCCATGGGCAGCACCCGCCCTTTTGGTTAAGAAAAAGGATGGAACCTTTAGGTTCGTTGTTGATTATAGAAAATTAAACAAGGTGACACGCCTTGACATTTTCCTCTACCGTTAATATCGGAGGTACTTTCGGTGCTAGGGAAAGCCAAAATATTTAGCGTACTGGATGCAAATCAGGGATATTTTCAGTTAGGAATAGAGGATGGACATAAGACTGGATTTGTGGTCCCCGGAGGTAAATACGAATTTAAACGATTACCAATGGGATTGGCTAATTCGCCGAGTGTTTGGGAAAGGACTGCAGAGCATATTATTAGACAGGTAAAAGGAAAGTTTGCACTTGTCTATTTAGACGATTTTTTGATATATTCAGCTGATTATTTACAGCATTTAAAGGACCTTGAGTTCTTATTTGAACGCATAAAGGAAGCAAATATTAAAATGAAGCCAAAGAAGTGTCAGTTCGTAAAGTCAGAAGTCAAGTTTTTGGGCCATATCGTCTCTGAGAGCGGTATTGCGCCAGATCCCGATAAAATACATGCAGTAAAAGAATTTCCTAGACCAACCACAGTTAAAGAAGTACAATCCTTCTTAGGATTAGCCGGATATTACCGACGTCATATAGATTCGTTTAGTCATATAGCTAAACCTCTTTCGAATCTGACGAAAAAAGATGTTCCATTTGAATGGACGGAAGAAACAGAAGCTGCATTTCAAGCTTTAAAAAATGCTCTTATTACAGCACCAGTTTTGAGGAGCCCAGACTTCTCTAAAGAATTTATTGTATCAACAGATGCAAGTGATATGGCGCTCGGAGCAATTCTATCACAAAAGATAGATGGCGAAGAATTTCCTATCGCGTATGCGAGTCGTCTCTTAAAAAAGAGTGAAATAAATTATAGCACAACTGAAAAGGAGTGCTTGGCAGTAATTTTTGCCGTAAAACAGTTTAGAGTATATCTATATGACAGACAATTTAAGATAGTCACTGATCATCGACCATTGAAGTGGCTGTTTAATATAAAAACGCCCGGGTCGAGGCTATCTAGATGGGGAATGACGCTCCAAGAATTTACCTTCGAAATAATACATAAGCCAGGACGCATACATGGCAATGCTGATTGTCTCAGTCGTGTAGCCATTGGTGCAGTCACGGAGTATGAACCAGTTATTTCTCGTGAATTAATCGTTGAAGAACAAAAACGAGATTCCATGTTAAGTCCTATTATAGAACAATTACAGTCACATGGGTCAATGGACTCTGAAGGATATTTTCTAGATGATGATGACATGTTATATAATTTAAAAGAAAGAGCCTCTAGGAGAGAGAAATGGGAAAGAATAGTAGTACCAGAGAAATATAAGAAATATGTTATGAGATTGTATCATGATATTCCAATGAGTGGACATATTAAAGCAAAAAGAATGAGAAAGAAAGTAGATAAACAATTTTATTGGAAGGGGATGAATAAAGATATTCAGGAATATTGTCGTAATTGCGAGAGCTGTCAGAAGAAAACACCCCCTCTGAAGAGGAAGGAGCAGCCTTTTCAAAAATTTCCTGGTGCGGAACGACCTTTTCATCGATTAGGTGCTGACCTTGTGGGTCCGTTTCCAACAACTGATAGAGGAAATAAATATATTCTTGTTTTAGTCGATCATTTTAGTCGATATTCGGAGGCTATCGCACTCCCTGATCAGAAAGCTGAGACGGTGGCGAGAGCGTTAGTAGAGACTGTGTTCGCTCGTTATTCGATCCCGGCACAATTATTCACGGATCGTGGAGCGAATTTTACTTCAGCCTTAATGAAGGAATTATGTAGATTATTGGGGATAAAAAAATTATTCACTACAGCATATCATCCGGCGTCAAACGGAGCTGTAGAGCGCTACAATAAAACAATGGTAGCAATGTTGAAGCATTATGTAAATAAGCAGCAATGTAATTGGGATATTTCTTTGCCGTACATTAGCTTCGCTTATAACTCGACTCCCCACAGTGCGGTGAAAGAAACACCTTTCTTTTTGTTCTACGGAAGAGAACCGACTCTGCTGTTAGAAATATTAACGACCCCCAGGCGTGTACTCTATGATTTAGACGATAATTATGCTCATGAAGCTGAACTTAGACTGCAAGATGCCTACGAGATAGCCAGTAAAACTCTCGAAGAGCAGCAGCAAAAACGGAAAAAATATCATGACCCTGAGCAGCGACCTTATGCCTTTAAAGTCGGTGATTATGTGTACTTACATTCACCTTTAGTCAAAAGAGGCTTAACGAAAAAGTTAGCTGACAATTACAAAGGACCGTACGAAATTGAGAGGCAGTTGTCTCCCGTGAATTTCATTATACAAGAGGTCAATGGACGTGATAAACAATTGGTTCACGCCAATCGACTTAAACCAGCATATGGGATGCAGAGACAAATAGAGAATCAATCTTCTCAAAATCTCGAGTCTGAACATAGACCAGAGGTGGAAACCGAAAACCCTCACCCTCCTATCGACGATCATACGTATTGGCAGAGAAACCTGCAGATACCTAGAGGTAATATTGCACCTCCACCCCCCGTAGAACCAATGAGACGAGAGGAACCTGTTCGTCCTCCACATGGGTACAATTTAAGGAGTTTAGGCCCTGTAGCCGAAGAAGAAAGGGTTAGAAGTTCCCCCCGAGATTCATTGGTTATCAGACGAGCGCGGGACGCAGGGAATGTCCATGCGATAGATGTAAGGGAGAGTCGTGGACCCGAAAGGGTAGCTCAAATTCTCGATGGAGAAATGGCCAACGAAAATTGGCGAGGAGAAGAAATAAACACAAAAATGGAAAAATTAGAACAAGAAGGACAACGGATGGGTGAACAAGTAATAGATATGAAGGAGACGTTAGTAACTTTAGTTAGAGATGTGAAAGAAATAGAGAAAAAGAGGAGTGAACCTATGAAAAAGATGGAAAAAAACAGAACAGATCTTAGAACAAGTAGTTGGAGAAATGAAGGAAATGAAACAGGTGGGAATGCAAGTGAAAGAAATAAAATATAAGATGGAAAAACAAATAAGAGAAATGAATGAAGTTTTAGCAGAGTTAATACAGAGGAATCAAGAGCAGAGCGAGGAGCGGAAAGAAAATGCCCCTCCCCCACCGGTGATGCCTGCTCACTTGGTGTATAAGCCATCTGTATCGGTTTCACAGAATGTGCGACAGAGGATACCCCCTCCTTATGATTATCATAGTAAATCTGAAAGTCCAGTAGTTAAGGAGACTTTAATGCGGTCTACCCCTCAGGACTTATCCATTATGCGTCCAGAGTTTGCAAAAATAAACAAACGACCAGCGATCATTCCAAACATGAACTCATATTATGGTTATGAGGATGACGCAACACTTGTGTAGAAAAAATCTTGAATTTAACAAGCCAAGGGAGCTTGAGTTTTCCTCGTGGAGTAGAAGTTATTGTTTATTGTATGGATTAGGGTAGTGGGATCGTGGGTGTTTTGCTAACTATCCCCTATCCTCCCTCCTTGTTCTGGAGTTGACCGGAATTTCTGAGGAGATTTGCATTCCCGTCCCTCAGTTTGAGAGGTTGGTTCAGACAAGAGTGGGTTTATTTTTCTCTTAACCATCCAAATATTGGCGTATATGTTTATTAATTGGCGTTATAACTTGTAATTTAAAATTTTTTAAGGGATATGCGACCTTGTCAATCTCACTAACTTTTGTCGAGATTCCTTATTTTTGCGTTCGGCAATTTATTTATTTTGCCAGCTTTAGTTTATTATGGTGTACGGTGACGTTCAGTGTCAAGAGGCCTGAAGTCCCCGTTTCCTTTTTTAAAAGGATAAAATGGCGTCAGAAAAGAAATCAGGAGAATATGATTCTCTTTTCCACACAAAAATATATTCTTTTAACTATGTCCGTTGGGCAGAAAATCTCTTGAAATAAAAGAATCGCGGAGTGAAAAAATTACACTCGTAAATAAATCTGTATCGACAGATGGGACAGGAAATGGCGACTCTTTTTCTAATATTACTCATAAAGGTTGATATTATGTTTAAAGGATTATTTGTCTCTTTAGCGAACACGCAATCGTGTAGCAATTCAATCAACAGGTTTCAATTTGAAGCGATAGAAAGCGATGATCGAAGAAGGCTTGAATTACGCGTTGGCATCCGCCAGTAAGCAAACACGCTACGAGATGCGCAGCATTGAAAGAAGAGAAGGAGACGATAGATAGAAAGAAGAGACAGGGTTCACTCTTTCCCTTGATTCTAACAGATATTCTTACTATAAAAAGATTCTAATAACCACTCATCGTTAGAATTAAATACAAACTTAACTTAATCTGAGTATAAGTATTAATTATAAATGAAATCAATCTATTAAATTGGAATAATGTCTATGTTTTAGTATTATTAAGGACAGATAAAAAGAAATGTATCAATTATTTTATGGCGTATTAATATTATAAGGTAATAATAATTAAATGAATCACGTGATCTTATAGTTAAGAAACTGCGATCTCAATATTAAAATGGATAAACTTCATTAATGGTGGAGCCACATTGGAATTTAAAAGGATCTTACGATAAATCTACTCATTAATTAATTATGGTTGATGCACAAGAGTTAAATGCAATATTTAACACTTTATTAATTTAATGTGATCAGTTTAGTAACATTTAAGAAGTTGAAATGATTCATTTTCCAGAAATAAATTATTTGGGGGCCCCCCCCGCGAGTCAGGGGCAGCAATTAATTGATACGCGAAGCGTAGCCATTAATTAAATTTTAAGACGATTTTAATTAATCAGTAATTACGAATTGAATTGAAATATGAAATAAAGAATGATATTGATAAATAGAAGTTTGTCTTACCTGAATATTTTGAAGAAACTTGTTGGACGCGGTGATGTTGCTTCTGTCAGTCACCATGCGTTTTCTTTGAACAAAGGAGTGAATTTCTTGATACAAGAATGCAGGAAATATTTAGATGTAATCCAGTTGGAGTGGCACATAATAATTCTCGTGAATTATGAATTTTAATATCCACTACAGAGCGCGATTGGAGTTGGACAACGTCATAATTTTAACTGATATGAACCCGAGTGAAGAGGTTGCTTTCTTAGAGACTGATAGAGAGATGGATAAGGAATGTCAGGCTGAAACCCTATCACCACCTGTGAAAAGAGGTCAAATACCCTCAAGGGGTTAGGATCATTATGTGAAATGGGGAGAAGGTTTTCCCTTCTCATTCCTTTGTGTGATATAAATAGAGTTAAGAAATATTTTGAAGAAAGATCCAACTGATAAGAAGGGGAAAATAAGTTTTTAATTAAAAGTGAATTTAAGATTTTACTTTAATGGTGGATCATTACTTTTAATTGTGAGTGATTGAATAAATGAATTTAAAATAAATAAATGTTTATATTTAAATACTAGTTATTAATTAGAAGGAAACTAATTAATTGAAGCTTTTGCGTCGTTCATTAACTTTAAATTGGGAAGAAAAGAATTTGGTTAAATGTCTTACGCACTGTTATTGGTGTATTGATTGATATTAAACTTAAACGTTTTGGATATTACGTTTGAATGGTTTTATTCATTAAGTCATTTTACGAGTTGGTGTTTTGTGACCAAAAAATTAAAAAATAACGCGATATAGAATGAGTAAAGTATTATGCATTATTACTTGACCAATGAACTTTTATGATGTTATTGACTGTTACGAGAACAAGAGAAGAAGGCGTCTTCCTCTTTTCTCGATTTTTTCTTTTCATGACGTCACCCGGAAACCAAAGAAGCGTAGCGAAACGACTCATGATGACACCGAACGATTTCAGCCATCGGAGATGAGGAGTCACCCCCTCCTCTTCGCTGTGATTTTTCGTTATCAAGTGGATCGACTTTATTACAATTAACCAGGCGAGCGAGATGGATGAACACTTAGTGCCAGTGATAATTTCATCATTTCTTTTCAAATGGACAAAGATGAACACAGGACAGTTAAGCGACTTTTCAAGAGATTATCATCAACCACTACAACGAAACAAGTGAACAATTTAGAACTGTAAGTGAACATGAACTACGAACTTTGACATTACAAGCCTACATTTTGGATTCAAGTGCATCGACAATTTTCGAAGCCATGCGATGATGAACTTTTAAAACACGTAAGTCAAACATGATGAACTATATTATGAACTTTCATGTGATTTTCGCGTGTTCAATTTAAACATTCATGAACTTTTAACAACTCAGTAGTGATTATTTTCAAATAATTCTTTTGATGAATTATGTAATAAATAAAGGCGTATTGCCCAGATTTTCGGAGAATTCTTGTGAAAAAAGAATTTAAAATTCTCCCTTTGTAATAATTTATTATGACTACCAGAATTATGACTGTAATATTTTTATCGACTTTTATTATTGATTTTGGTGATTATATCCTGTTGGCATTGTTCTCAATAAAGAATTTTATTAGCTGTGTGCAGGAGGAGAAGAGATCTTTGTGATGTGGACAGGTGAGTTGAGGTATGTGTAGCCACACCCCAACATGGAAGACTGCTGGAAGACCTCATTAGCGACTTCGGACCAATATGGCTCAGAAGATTAAAAGTATGTTTTATTTACGTTTTTGAAAATTTGTCATCAGCGGATGAACAAATTTTAAATTACCGGGAGCCCTGTGACGGCCCACCCCCTCTGATTATGTTGTTCCATATTTTTAAGAACAATCATAATTCTTAATAAAGAATATTAACAGTTTGGGGATAATTTTATAACTTTTGTTATAAAAATGGTTTATAATTCAAACCATTGGAATTGTTAAATAGTACGCTCATGAAGTGGAGATGTTTCATTTTCAGAATTGTTTGACAAGCGGCATTGATTTACAGTAGCTTTGCCAAGTGGAGTTGAGATCGTCTTTTTACCCTTGAACCCCCCCTCCTCCACTTTGACAGTGAGCTCTGTGCCGTATCTCTCAATTCCGGAGCACCTATTAGATTGTTTAACCAATCAGCGATGATTATTCTATCGTTGATGAGCGGCGTCTTTTTACAATTTTTATAGAGACTTGGAGTCAATGTATGGTTAGATCTTCAGAGATCGTCAGAGATCTACAGAGAGACAGAGAGACAGGGAGAGAGAGTTGATGGCGAGATCGACGAAGAACTTGATGTGGTGTGAGTTTGTCTAGAAAGATGGAAGAAGAAGACGAGACAAACCATGAAAAAGTCGTGTGTTGTTACAGAGTGAAGCACTTTCACTAAATATTCGACCTTTTAAATAGTACCAGTCTTATCAATCCCAATTGAGAAATCAATAAAATGAATATTATTATTATGATTATTATTACAACTTAGTCCAATGTTAGTTAAAAGTATTATCGCGGAGCCCGACGACAGAAGAAACCAACCTACCCCCCGCTACTCACCGCAGCGAGCAACGAGCGACATCGGAGTCATGGAGAAGAACGGGTAATGGTGCACATTCCTTTTCTCATTCTCTTCATATCGCAAAGGTCACGAAACATATGAATTTGTAAATATAATAATGTGTGATAGAAATCGTGTTTAATTTAGCTTTTATTAAAAGAGAAAAGTAAATTAATTGTTAGCTAAAAATCTTTAAAGTTATAAAAGCAGTGCCTAAGATAATGATTAATTTGTGAGACAAAAAGGGATAACGTTAAAATAAAAAGTATAAACAATTAACCTTTAACATTGAACCTTGAGTAAAGAGAGTAAAATTCAAGTACTATTTGTTGTACGAATTTATTATAAAACATTTATAAACCATTCTGATTAAAACTTTGTAAAGAATTATACATCTATCACATTTGCTGTACATAATACTTTACTATAAAATAAATGTGTATTTATATTTTTAAATATTGTTTCCATGGTTACTCCAGACATCTCTTCTTTTAACTTTATGATAAACCCCGGTGCACTTTCACGACCGGGTCGAACCTAATAAACCTCGGCTACCCGTTTAATTCACAGACGGAAGGACGGACCAGGCTCTAGTTAAAATTGGTGTTATTTTTAAT
>JAHWFO010051615.1:0-13091 GCA_023313115.1 Rhysida immarginata | reverse complement strand
GCAGGTAAACTTGTTTTACTAGAATAATAGATAGCAGTTGTCTAGCTACTTTGCTAGTATATCGTCATCTAAAAATGCTGCAAAAAAGGCCCATATCCTATACTGGTTGCGAAAACTGATAAGGAAGTTTGAATCAACTGTTGCTGTGATGGACAGAGCTTCCTGTTCTCAACATTCTGCAACAAGTGCTGGAGCTACAGCACGCGAATTGTCGACCCCATGGGCCACGGTGTGAAAGTTTTTGTGGTCAATTCTTCATTATACCCGTACTGGACTTATGTGGCACAACAGCTAAAACCTGAAGATCCCTTTTAACGCGCTGACTTTGCTTATCGCTTTCTAGCGAGGATAATTGTTGATAACCTGTGGCCGTGGAACATTCTATGGTCATACGAAGAACATTACACCCAAAAAAGGAGAGGTAAACACGCACAACTGCCATATATGGGTGCCTCGCTTTCCCATGTCGTGCATGAAAAGCCATTATATTCTGTATACATGACTGATTTTATTCTAAGTCCCTCTCTTTTGATAAGTGCATGGTATTATGAACTTCTTTCACCACATGTGATTCGAGAACGACGATGCTTGGAAACCACCCTCTTCATGCAATATGGAGCTCCTCCTGATATTGGTCGACAAGTGAGGGAACTGCTTCCTGCCAACTTTAGAGATGATCGGGTGCTCTCTAGAAATTTCCTAGATGAGTGGCCTCCACGTTCGCTGGATTTGAACCCGTGCGCTTTTGGGCTCTGTTGATATTTGTTTGATCAGGTTATCAACAAAGCACACGATCTATGTCTGTGCTAAAAGCCAGCATTTGACGACATGTCCCAGACATTCCCTGGGAAACGCTTCATGCGATAATTGATCATGCTGTGTTACGTTTCCACCATGTCATTGACATAGGGGGCAGACATAGTGAACCTTGTGTGCTTGTTTAAAACACTAAAACTAGTTTAAAATCTCCATTTGTCATTCTACAGCGCCAAATCCTATTGGTGAAAATTTGCATAAATTTTTTTTCTTCTAGAATTCTCTCTCCCATTGTATGAATAGCCTACCTTTAAAATTAGCATCAAAATCGGTTCTTTAGATTGGACGCTAGAGGGCTCTGAGTAATCGAATTTATTTATATAACCACCCGGCGTGCCAACGAAAAAGACAGGCTGGGGGCACTAAAAATCACATGACCAAAGTAGATCTAGCAATAATCCAATCTTCATTGTTTTTATGTTGGATTTCAACAATCAGTGCTTTTTCGTTTGTTAGAATGAAGATTGGATTGCTTCTAGATCTACTTTGGTCATGTGACTTTTTAGTGTCCCAGAATGTCTTTCTAGTTGGATTTGTCATCACCGCCAACTAGAAAGATAGGCCCAGAGGCGGAAAAGTCACCTGACCATAGAAGTCCGAGATACAATGTAATTATCATTGTTTCCATCTTGCTTTTTAACAATCAGTATTTTTCGTTTGTTGAAAACAATGAAAATTTGATTGTTGGTCGGACTGGTATCATGTGACTTCCGCGTCACGGCCTTGTATTTCTCGTTGGCTTTGGCCACCCAGCGAGGCCAACGAGAGACAGGCCAGGGCACTAAAAATTCACATGTTCATCGGGGTCTAACCAACAATTCAACCATCATTGTCTCCATCTTTGATTTTAACAATCAGTAATTTTTCGTTTGCTGGAAACAATGAATGATATTGTTGCCCGGACACCGATGATCATGTAATTTTTGAGTGCCCTGGAATGTCTCTCATTGGCAGCGAGGCCAGCAAGATAAGGCCTGGAAGCGAAAAAAGTCATCTGATCATCGGGGGTCTAGCAACAATCCAAACTATAACTAATGTTTATAGTTTTTCACATATCTTCCCTTGGGTAGGTTTATGCTACGTTTTACTTACTTATTAGTTCCTAAACGTTTTTTTAACACATTTTCTAAATATAGAAATGTGCTTATGTGATTGGTTTGTCCAGCCGTCCGTCCGTCCATCTGTAGACAATATCACAATTCATTGCGTTGCATGTATTGAATTGCATGTATTGTTCAATCATGTCTAGAATTGCTGGAAGAAACAAATGATCCTGGCATTTGGTAAAACGCGAGTTGAGAACATGGGTTCGGTTCTGCGCGTGCTCTAAACGTTAATGAGATGGTGTGCGTGCGGGATGCACGTGTTTGACGATTATTAAAAGGGCAGTTCGGTCCCTAAATCAAGAGAATTTTTTTATTCCTAGGGAGCTTAGCATTTATTACGATAACTTGAAAACGAATTAACTCTTTCACAGTCTGTTTTCATCAATCCATTAAAATGGGACAGAGTACGCAGAAGTACGAACGTGAGATAGCAGGAATAAGTACGTGCTCTAATAGCACGTGCTTTAATGGTACCATTATGAAACCCTCTTAAACATTTCCTATAACAAGATATGGCATGTAATATATCAAACAAATTGTCACAACATATCATGAACGAATATAAAGGAATAGCTAGTGATAGCAAGTATCGGTGTAATGGCACGTGTACGTGCAAGGATGTCTCGTGAATGAATATAACGGTATATAGTGATGTCTGAATTGTTTAGTAGTATGTGTTTTAATGGTACCAAGTGGTACCATTGGAACTTTCAATGCTAAGATATGGCATGTAATACATCAAACGACTCTTAATAACGTTCCATGAGTGAATATCACGTGTAAATAATGATCATAGTTATTGGTTTAGTAGCACGTGCCCTAATAGTACCCTATGAAACCATATGGTAACCTTGGAACTTTCTATGCTAAGATATGGCATGTAATATATCAAACGACTCGTAACAACGTGACATGAGTGACTATCACGAGAAAATAATGATAATGGTTAAAAGTTTAGTAGCACGTGCCCTAATGGTGCCCTATGGCATGATATGGTATCATTGGAACTTTCAATTCAAAAACATGGCATGTAATATATCAAACCTCGCGTAACAACATGTAATGAGTGAATATCATGAGAAAAAAATGATAATGGTTATTGGTTTACTAGCACGTGCCCTAATAGTGCCCTGTGAAACCATTTGTACCATTGTAACTTTCAATGCTAAGATATGGCATATAATATATCAAACTGGTAATAAACTGCCATGAGTGAATATCACGTGTAAGTAATGATAATGGTTATTGGTTTACTAGCGAGTGCCCTAATGGTGCTCTATGATACCATATAATACCATTGGAACTTTCAATGCTAAGATATGGCATGTAATATTATCAAACAACTCGTAAGAAATTGGCATGAGTGAATATAGCGAGAAAATAATGATAGTGGCAATTGGTTTTGTAGCACGTGCCCTAATGGTACAATACAGAATTTATAGAACTTTTAAGGCTAAGATATCGCGTGTAATATATCAACCAACTCCTTACGCGTTATTAGATTTTTTGTTATCCATAGCTTACTTGAATCAAGAGTATAGTACTCTTAGGCTTTATGGTATGTAAAACTTATTACTAATTATTTAATAGTAGTTAATCGCTTGCTTCAATAAGACTTCAGTAATTTATTATGAAAATCTAATAGATGCTTACACATAAAGCTTCAGCAATTGAGGCTCACTTCTTTTAAAATTATGTGAGAATTCTTACAAATTAAAGAACTTTTATGTTTTTAAGTGTATGAGAAATAACTTCACTCTCCATTTACCTTTCCTTCTTGAAGTTTATTCTTTTAAATTCTCTCTATACGTTAGCCTATTAAAATAGTAATTTACAATTTAGTTTTCATATTTATTTATTTATTCTCAAGTGTTAGTTAATTCTATTTATCGAAGTACGATGCTATAACAAGAAAATGTGCTCTCTTTTCCGCTTTGACGATAAAATCATTCTTGTTTCGTTTTGAAACCGCTTTGTTAGGTTTTTTAAACTAGTAACTTTAAGGGTAATTTTCAAATTCTACTTCATGGTCGAATCACATATTGTATAACTCTAACAATGGTAGCATTTTAAACAATAGCGAAAATCCATCCAATCACAATTAGTATTGATCACGGTCTATAGATATTCTTTGTCATCGAGCTTCTGCCATTTTCCATTGTTTCGAGAAGCAAAGGAAAACAGATCGCGCCAGGTGCCGCATAGATCGTACTAAGGCAACACCTCCTAAAGAGAAAGCCTCTGCACGGAAACGTCATACATTGTTACATCATCATAATAGTGCATTGTTATTCGTATTTTACCAATAATAAGCCCTGAATTTGCACTACTCTGATGATGTAACAATGTATGACGGTTTCCGTGCAGAGGCTTTCTCTTTAGGAAGTGTTGACTAAGGCCGACTGCATGCTGCGATAGAGATTATCAATAAAACTGAATATGAAAGTAAAGTTACTATCTGCCGATAGGGCGGCACTGCAGGCCCAGTTGGGACGATTGTACATGCAGCGCCACTTTTCAATAAAGTGATGGCGTAGGGACGCGATTTCTATCCCTGCTGTCCACTCTTTGAAAACTTTCACTACAGCGGACCGTGAACAGTTCAGAAGTCGCGCCGTTTCGGGGATAGTGTCAGGCTCGCTGCAATAGCCTATTACTATCTTGAGGAACGTGCAACTGCTTTAAAGCTTTGATGCACCAGCTTTAAATATATCTCAGCCTGTTATGTAAATTTCGCCATTTTTAATCGTTGTTGAGGCGAACCTTGCGTGTGCCTTAACAGGGTGCTGGTCATGATTCTTGTATAAACCAGTGTATATAAAATTCTCGGTATTTCTCTGTCTCACAGTTTGCTATGCATTTCAACAAGGCTAGACCAATCTTGATGATATTTTTCCTGGTAATTCCGATGGACCCTAGGAACGTTTTAGGTAGGTCATGGTGGAAATATGGCGCTTCATGGATAGCACACTCTACAATTCTTTACCCTCTCCCTAAAACAGGTTAATACAGTTATTTATGTAGTGCTACACTTGTTAATACGTTAGGTATATAGTGGAACACCAGGTAATGTGTTAAGTATATAATGGATGATGGATGAATTGTAAAGGTTGGTCAAAATGAAACCAAAGTGGTTATACCCGAAACCGAAGTGTTTATAGTAGAAACCTGAGCTCTGCGACCCTCTGAGTCTATTGTACTATCCCAGTCACGACTGCTACAGGAAACAGTAGCAACCGGGACCGACGGCCTAACGTGCCCTCCAAAGCACAGGGCGCGATGGACATTGCCAGGTGGTCACCGAAGCTTTGATTAACCGCACGAATTTAGAACTCCAACTGGTATAAAAATATTTTTTCATTATAAATAAAATATCTCGTGTTTTTGAGCATTTCTGTAGAAACCGCATCGCTTTATTGTAAATAGTTTAACAATTCCAAGATTTTAAAAAGTCTACTAAAATGAGGATCACCCTGTAAATTACTAGTTTTGAAGTATATAGTCCGAGAGCTAGGACAGATTATATTTACTCGTGAAACCCAAAACCGCTATTGTGAAATTTGGAAAACCTATCCCCTATGTATGCAAAGCATGTCAGTTTTATTAAAAATCAGTGGTGGGAGTATAACAAAGCCAACTAGAAAGACAAGCCGGGGCACTTAAAATCGCACGACCAAAGTGGATGGAGCAACAATCCAATCTTCATTGATTCCAACAAATGAAAAAAATTAGTTAAGGCATCGTTATCTAACGATAAAAGAATTTTAGCATCAAAATGTCATTAGTAGTAGCGGCCGTGAAAAGAGTAAGTGAAGGTGCACAAATACAAAATTCCAGGTACTTAGGCCTTTTCGTACAAAAGATAGCTCTTGTTTTGTATTCTAGCCTCGTGACCCCTGCCGAGGCCACAGAGGATTATATCAATTTCATTGCGTAATAGTTAAAATTCTAGGCAACACATTATAAATATAAAACATTTCATTTTTTTTATATTTGCAGTATTCTATAGTACCACACAACGAATATACAAAATTTCAGGTTTCTAGACCTTTCCGTTCAAAAGACTAAAAAGGAACCATCAATTTCATACAAGTGGCCCCTGATGGGTCCCTGGCCACCCAAGAGGGGTCGCTATATTTTTTTGCACCATCCTTTGTATAGGGCCTACATGTGTGGAAAATTTGAAGCTTCTGGTTCATTTCTTTCAAAACTTATGGCCTCAAAATGTTACGAGCAATAACAGGAGGATAGCATTATTTCAAAGAGTTCTTTAAATTCTGACGTCAGTCAAACTTTGACGTCACAAATTGCTTAAACACAATCAAAACTCCATAGACTTGAAAGGAGGTCAGTTGGCGAAACCACAAGAACACATAATTTTATTTACCCCACAGGATTCGCTATATTTTTCGCTCCGTCCTCTGTATAGGCCCTACGTTTGTAATTTTAACCAAAGCCGACGTGATATGAACAAGCCGTGGCACTGATTTTGTGACATCATGCCAACAGATGGATTTTGTGACGTCTTGCAAAAATAAATTTAGGGACAAAATAAGGATAGTTAAGATTTACATTAAAATAATTTATGAAAAAAGTAAATGACCCATGTTTGGCATTAATGCATTTTATTCTGCTGTAATAACTTAGATATCTAAAAGAAAAAATTCATATTTAAAATACGTCACGAAAACCGATGGAATTTTAACAATGCTATCTGATGTAGTGCCACTCTATCTAAAAAACAATGCTTGGTCACTGCGTCATCACCCCAGGCCTGATAATCCAATTTTCATTGATTACAACAAACGAAAAAGCACCTGTTGTAATAAGGGTGGCATACAAATGTGCAGTCGAAGAACATTGCTCATACCAACAGTTTTATCGGATAGAGTAGGGGTCATAATACTGTTCTTACTACGAAGTGAGTGGTGGCTTTACAGTATAAAAGGTGGACAACAGAATTATCGACTAGTTTCGCCATTTATTCCCGGCTTCTTCAGGATACACAACAAGAGGCTCGCAGGCCTTTATATACAGAAAATTTCGGTACCAGAATAAGCAATGAGCGTGAAAAGAAAGAAATAAAAAAATTGACCAATTAGGAATAAAATGAGAAGACTAATGGAGGTAAAATATACACAAAGTGCAAAAAAAAAGAGAGAGGGGGGTCGCGACATTCAGGGACCAGAAAGAGAGACTATATCCGATTATCAAAGGGACAATGGATACAAGTGAAAAGAAGAAAATACAAAAAAAACAAAAAATTGCAAAAAATTACAATAAAATAAAATGTTTATACAAATAATAACATTAAAACCGGTAAAAGAATGACCAAATAGTTTTGTTTCTATTTTTTTTTTGTACTTTGTGTATATTTTACCCCCACTGGCCATCTCCTTCTATTCGTTATTAGTCAATTTTTTTTTCTTTTTTTCCCAGGCTCATTGCTTATTCAGTACCGAAATTTTCTGTATATAAAGGCCTGCGATCCTCTTGATGCATATCCTGAAGAAGCCGGGAATAAATGGCGAAACTAGTCGATAATTCTGTTGTCCACCTTTTATACTGTAAAGCCACCACTCACTTCGTCAGTAAGAACAGTATTATGATCCCTACTCTTTCCGATAAAACTGTTGTTATGAGCACTGTACCTCGACTGCACAGAAGTATGCCACCCTTGCGGTCCGTACGGAAACGTAAGCACATACGGCAGAGGATCTTACCATGGGTGATTTTCTAAATTTCGACTAAGTCTTTCTGTGCGCTGGCGCAAAGTAATATCACCCTATGCACTGACTCCAAGCTAGATAAGAAACCAAGGAAACGTCCAAAGTTGTCAGTAAATTGTAGGGTCGACGGCTATTGACTGAACCTTTTAGAAAGGAAACAATACAACAGCCAATTTAGAATAATCAAGTTCAGCACAAGCTACAATACTCAACGGGATATAGCAGGCAATTCGTTTGGCCTTGAAAAGCTCGTGAAGACAGACATCTCAGCTAGGTTTTAAAATAAATGTCAAAAACCACAAATATACCATTTTAACTTATTAGATCGAGAGCTAAGCTAGGTTTATTTACCCTAGAAATCCCAAAAGCGCGGTTGTGAAATTTGGAAAACCTATTCCTTATGTAAACTATATATGGCAGTCTTAGTAAACTTGAGGGGCGGGGTATGACGTAACTTACGAGAAAGAAAGGTCCCGGCCAGGAAAAGACACCTGAACATAGTAATCCGGCCAACAATCAAATCTTCATTGTTTCTAACAAAAAGAAAAATAGTGAGTGTTAAAAACCAAGATGGAAACAATGAAGGCTAGATTGTTACGGGATATGATGTAGAAAGACAGGCCTCGGCCCTAACTACAAAACACAGACAGAAGGCCTTCGCACAGAAACTGTATACATTGATTCATCATCAAACGACCAAATTTAAAGCTTATTCTTGGTAGAAATACGATTACTAATAGCCGGTTTTGTGTGATGTAATAATGCATGACGTTTCTCTGCGTAGGCCTTCTGTCTACGTAGTGTTGCATTAGCGAGGAAACGTCATCCATTTTTTATTAATCATTAGAAGAGTACTCGAAGCCAAAAAGAAGAAGAAAAAGACCGGCTTCGAAGCGGAAATATCACCTAACCATCTGGGTCCGAACAACAATCCAATCTTCATTGTTTCTAACAATCGGAAAAACTCATTGTTTACATTTAAGATGGAGACAGTGGAAATTATATTGTTGTTCGGACCCAAATGATCAGGTGACTTTTCTGCTTCAAGGCCTGTCTTTCTCGTTGGGCTCGAGGGTACTGTTGTTCCTATTTCTACCAGCAATAACTCTAAAATTAGCCTTACTAAGGATGATGTAACAATGTAAGATATGTTCTTTCGGTGGTCATGCCATGGCACTCAAAAATTATCAGGGCACAGTAGTCTGAGCAACCATACAAGCTTTAATGTTCCCAATAAACGAAAAAATACTGATTGTTAAAATCCAAGGTGGAGAAACTGAAAGTAAGATTGCTGCTGAGACTACTATAGTCAGGTGAAGTAATGCTATCCTCTCGTTAATGCTCGTAACATTTTGAGGCCACAATGTTGGAAAAGATTGAACTAGACGCTTCAAATTTTCTACACACGTAGGCCCTATAAAAAGGATGGTGCAGAAAAATATAGCGACTCCTCTTGGGTGGCTTGGGGCCCCTCAGGAGCCACTTGTATGAAATTCATGGTTCCTTTTAAATCTTTTGAGCGAAAAGGTCTAGAAACCTGACATTTTGTATATTCGTCGTGTTGTACTAAAAATACTGCAAATATAAAAAAAGTGAAATGTTATATATTTATAATGTGTTGTCTAAAGTTTTAACTATTACGCACTAAAATTGATATAATCCTCTGAGACCTCTGCAGGGGTCACGAGACTCCAATACAAAACGAGAGCTATCTTGTGTATGAAAAGGCCTAAGTACTTGAAATTTTGTATTTGTGCCCCTCCACTTACTCTAGTTACGGCCGCTACTACCCATGACATTTTGATGCTAAAGCTTTTTTATCGTTAGATAACGATGCCTTAACTAATTTTTTTCGTTTGTTGGAAACAATGAAGATTGGATTGCTGCTTGATCTACTTTGGTCGTGCGACTTTAAGTAACCCGCCCTGTTTTTCTAGTTGGCTTTGTTATACCCCCACTACTGATTTTTAATAAAACTGACATGCTTTGCATACTTAGGGGATAGGTTTACCAAATTTCACAACAGCGGTTTTGGGTTTCAAGGATAAATAAAATCTGTCCTAGCTCTCGGACTATATATTTCAAAACTAGTAATCTACAAAGTGATACACAATTCAGTTGACTTTTTAGAATCTTGAAATTATAAGCTATTTACAATAAATCGATGCGGTTTCTACAGAAATGCTCACAAACACGAGGGATTTTATTTATAATGAAAAAATTTTTTATATTATTTGGAGTTCTAAATTCGTCTTAAATTCGATTTCTTGGATCTTCGAAAATCGCTTGTGTGTAAGCGTTTCTTTAGGCAACATCAAAGTAACATCCTTAGAGCCAAGATAATGCTCAATTAGCTCAACTGCTTGTTTCACGCATGTTCAGACCATACACTGTATGAAACTCCAGCTCCACGTTTGGTCAAAAATTTGAATATAAAAAATATATTTCACACTGTCTGTCTGTCTGCTGTTACACTGAGTGAGTGATCAGCGCACATCCTAAACCACATGCCCTAAAAACTTGAAATTTTGCACTAAGGTTCTTTACAAAATGTAAGTGAGCACTAAGAAGGGGTTTTGAGAAATCAATCCCTATGGGGGGAAAGAGGGGGTTGAACGTTTGTTAACACATTAACTGGTGTGGCATTTTATACTTGGAGGGTTAGCCCAGTTGTCTCGCCTTGCTAATGCAATAGTGGAGTTAAACAACCTTGGGTGCGGTCAATCAAAGTTTGTGTGACCACATGGAAATGTCTATCGTGCCCACTGCTTCGGAGGGCACGTTAAGCCGTCGGTCCCGGTTGCTACTGTTTCCTGTATCAGCCGTTACTGGGATAGTACAATAGACTCAGAGGGTCGCTGTGCTCAGGTTTCTACTACAAACCCTTTGGTTTCTAGTATAACCACATTGGTTTCATTTTGACCAGCCTTTAAATTCATCCATCATCCATTATATACTTAACACATTACCTGTTGTTCCACTATATACTTAACGTATTAACAAGTGTAGCACTACATAAGTTACTGTATTAACCTTTTTTTGGGAAGGGGGTAAAGAATTGTAGAGTGTGCTATCCAGGAATCGCGATATTTCTACCATGACCTACCTAAAACGTTCCTAGGTTCCATCGGAATTACCAGGAAACATATCATCAAGATTCGTCAAGCCTTTTTGAAATGCATAGCGAACTGAGAGACTGAGAGACATACCGAGAATTTTATATACACTGGTATATACAAGAATTATGACCAGCACTCGGTTAATGCGAACACATGGTTCGCCTTAACAACGATTAAAAATGGCGAAATTTGCATAACAGGCTGAGAAAGCTATAAAGCTGGTGCATCAAAGCTTTAAAGCAGTTGCACGTTCCTCAAGATGGGTAAACGTGACATTTAAAAAGTGATGACAATAGGCTATTGCAGCATGCGTGGCATTATTCTCGAAACGGCGCGACTTCTGAACTGTTCACGGTCCGCTGTAGTGAAGGTTTTCAAAGAGTGGACAGTAGGGACAGAAATCGCGTCCAAATGCCATCACTTTAAAGGGTCACGGGCCATCGACCAACAAGATGAGGGGCGTCTACAACGACCATAAAAGGTGACAGGAAAGCCAGAGTACATCAACTGATCACTAGTTTCAAAAGCGTTGCCAACAGATGTGTATCCGATATTACCGTTGAGCACACCCCGCTAGGGATGGGCCTGAACAGTCGACACATGGTTGCTACACCCATTTTCACCAGGGATCCTCGTAAATGACGCCTAGACGTGGGCCATTGGACCACAGACGAGTGAGCTAAAGTCAAGGTTTTTGCTCCATATGATTGACGTGCAATGGTGAGACTGCAGGAGGCTATTGTGACCCGGAAATAGGTTGGTGGATTACTGTGTGGGGGGATCTTCTGTTGGGGACAGTTAGGTCCAATGATTTGTTTAGTGGGCATTTTGAATATCTGTGGCTATCTGTCAAATGTAGCGGACCAGGTGCACCTGCACATGCTCACGTTGTTGCCCTAATGTGATCGTGTGTTCCAGCGGAACAATGCACCATGCCACAAGGCACATTTCCTTCTGGATTGGTTCTATGAACACTCTCCTGCCTTTTGAGTGCTCTTTGGCCCACTAATTCTCCAGACATCAATCTAATCGAACATCTGTGGCAGCATCTTTATCGCCATGTACGGCACCTGGACCCTCCACCTATAACAATCTGTGGACAACGCTTCAAGTGGAATGGACTGCCTACCATCGTATAAAATACCGCGCACTCCTTGCCACGACGCCTAGCTGTAATTATAGGGGGCTACTCCCATCACAAATCGGGAGGTCATAAATCAAGAATGTGACATCGTATATAAATAACAATGAAAGTCGGGTTTTTTTGGCACATTGGCATCTTCCCTGAACACAATGCGACATCTCATACATGCAAAAATCGAGGATCACCCTGTTTAAAAATTTAAATTTCCTCGGGCTTTCTAATTTTCTGACCATAATTTAAAGTTTCGCGTAATGGTTGCCAGCATACAGTTGGATGGGTCTTCCTCCTCTGAGAATCAGTGAGAAGGCCTCGGGAATTTTAACAATACATATATGTCCTCTCTTTTGTCTTTTTCATAGAATTGACAGTTATTAGAATTTAACATTTTCTTGAAAAGCTTAAAAAATGAGCAGTAAATGGAAGTAACAGAGAGTTAGTAGACTACTGAGAAACAGTGGAAAGGCAGAAGAGAAAGCAGCCTCTTCACTCGGTGCTGTATCAATTTTCCCAGCACACTGCTTCAACTTAACATGGTGATGAGTGACCCTCTGGCCGGCGATGCAAATGTGTCAACAGTAAAAACTGCGACTGCCAGATCACACCTTGTGCTGAATGCACCAGTTTTGCTTCAAGATTTCGAGAGCAGAGAGTAAATTGCAACACTTTTCCAATTGGAAGAATTGATGAAAAAATTCCGCGAATACATTCGAACGAAGAACCTCGACTGTCATGGTGACATCGACGAACAGGGAAGAACTTTGAGAGTGCATCCATTAGGAACATTAATAAATATTTTTTTCTGTTTTTCTATATGAATTTTTAATTCTAAGCTATAATTCTAATCTTTCTAATGTGTTTATTTTTACTGTGTATTCCCATTCAGATATTGCAAACTTTTATCATAAAAGAGCCCGAGCAACGCCAGGTATATCAGCTAGTTATAAACAAATATCCCTCGTTTTTCTGAACAATTCTGTGCAAACTGCATGGATTTATTTTAATAGTTTAATAATTATAAGGTTTTAAAAAGTCTACTGATTTTTGGATCACCCGGTATATAAAATATACATGGAGAAAAATTAGAAATTTAAAAAGAAAATTGACAAATCAAAATTTTATATACAAATAAGTCACATAATAAAATTGTTTGGCCAGTTCTTAATTTGCAAATCAACTT
>JAHWFO010051612.1:0-14969 GCA_023313115.1 Rhysida immarginata | reverse complement strand
ATCTCTGTTTCCCGCCTCGCCGTATTCGTCTTGCGCATGCCAACGCGTCGTTTCCGCCACTTCCGCGGTCCTTTTACTCCACAAGAGAGCTCACAATCTAAGCTCGCGCAGTTACGCCTCGAGCCGCCACCTTGTGGCGCAATTCGAACTCCGACATTATTATTTAACTGATCGGATCGGTTAATAATATCGGAGCCCGAACATGTCGCAAAACTTTGTGACAGTATTATTATTATTATTATTATTATTATTATTATTATTATTATTATTATTATTTTTATTATTATAGGTCAGATCGTAAGGGTGATATGAGAGGTGGAGGAGTTTTAATTGCTGTTCCAACTGCTATGGAAGTCACACAACATCTTTTCAATTATTCAGTCACCTCTATTGATATAATTGGGGTAACTATCAGATTAAGAGATTCCAAACTCTTGAATATTGTTGTTCTTTATGTTCCCCCGACCACTACAAAGGAGAATTTTGAAAAATGTTTGGACGAATTACTGAACAACTTTGAGTGTTTTAATGGTAATCTTTTGATTTTGGGAGATTTTAATTTTGGAACATATTTCCCTTCTGATAATAGCAATTATTACTGCAGAACCCGATCAGAATATACCGAATTGTGGGCTAATGAACTTAATATTTCAGATAAGAATAACATCTGTAATCATCGTAATGACACATTAGATAAAGTATTCTCAAATTTTCCAGTCAAAATTATACGTAGTACTTTATCAATTGTTCCTGAAGATAAGTTCCATCGTGCACTTAATATACAAGGTGATTATAATTAAAGTCCCTTTGTAAAAATGCTATAAAAAAACAACCATGAGTCCGAATGACTTCAAATTTGGACTGAGCATTCTTGAAGAAGGGGCATTTGATATGGGATAAGAAAAAAATAGTTCCAAAATTTATCACTAGATGGCGCTGTAAGCGGCATAACGGAAGCGGATTCAGCTAGAAGTGACATTTTGAATTGAAATACGACGGCTGAGATACAAATATGACGAGAACGCCATGAGGCCTGCGTTTTTATAACACATGCAATGTCTCATGCGCATGCGTATCTTTCAATTTGCATAGTACAAATCCTCCTAGGCATAATATGCCGCTTACAGCGCCATCTAGTGATAAATTTTGGAACTATTTTTTTTCTTATCCATATCAAATGCCCCTTCTTCAAGAATGCTCAGTCCAAATTTGAAGTCATTCGGACTCATGGTTGTTTTTTTATAGCATTTTTACAAAGGGACTTTAATTATAATCACCTTGTACAATTTCAAATGAATCCTAAAAAGAGCTTAATTTATTCTCCTCATTTGTATAATTTTCGTGCTGGAAACTTTGAAATGTTGTATAATTATCTTAAATCATTCAATTGGCAATTAATTGATGAGTTTAATGATGTAGATCAGATTTGGGACTTTATTGTGAATACTATTAAAACTGCCTTCGAACTTTGTTTTCCTAAATTGACTTTGCCACCTTTGGACAAAATGCGTACTTACCCTGCTTGGTTTTCGGGTGAATCTATAAAATTATGTAATCGTAAAAATAAACTGCATAAATTATATAAGAAGTCTGGATGTTGTAAAGTGTTAGATAGCTTCAAATCAGCAAGAAAGCAATTTAATTTATTTAGAAAAATGGATTACAATAATTATTTTCATAAGATGGAGACTGATCTTATTCATGACTCGAAAAACTTTTGGTCGTTAACAAAGAAGCTCTTGGGTAGCAAGACAATGCACGCTGATAAACTTGAAAGTTTGGATTGCATTAGGTTATTAGAGGGACTTGAACGAAATTTTAGTCAAGACTCTATATTAAAGGCTGATTATGATGGTCTGTCTGAATTTTGGAAAAAAATTGATATGCCTTTTTCGTTAATGTCAATTACGGAATTAACTATAATCGCAGCAGCTAATAAAGCTTTCAGGCAGCTAGATTCTAATGATATTCCTGATTATATTTACAAGGGGTGCATTGATGCCCTTTCTAGTCCTTTTTGTAAATTGTTTAATCTTTCGTTAAGTTCAGGTATTTACCCAGCTGCTTGGAATAGAGTTAATTTCCATCTTATTCCAAAGACTACATCTCCGATCTTAGCCTCTGATTTTCGACCAATAACTGTGTTATCGTTCCCGGCGAAATTACTAGAAACTATTGTTGCCAAGTCTTTGCCTGTTTTCATAGATCGATTTCTTCCACCAGAACAGTACGGCTTTAGGAAGAATAGGTCTACAGTTTCTAATCTCGTAGATTTCACGTCATTTGTTGCTAAGAATATAGATGCAAGAGTCCAGATCGATGTAATATATCTGGACTTTTCCAAAGCATTCGATATCGTTAATATTAAATTGTTATTGGAAAAACTTAAAATAATTGGATGTTCCTCCTCGTTATTAAATTGGTTCCGTTCTCTATTAATCGGGAGGTCTTTATCTATTGGAAAAGATCTTTCCATTAGGAAAGGTCTTATTAAGAGTGGTGTCCCTCAGGGATCTCCTCTAGGACCCGTTCTTTTTAACGTTTTCGTGGCGGATATTGCCTATTATGTTAATACCAGGTCTGTCAATTTTCTTATGTACGCCGACGATTTAAAATTATTCAAATGTATAAAAAACTGGTCCGATTGTCAAGAGCTTCAAGATGCAATTAATAAGGTTAGCGGCTGGGCCTGTAATAATGGTCTCACTCTTAACGCCAAAAAATCGTCTATAATGACTTTTTCACGCAAACAGTTAACTTCGTTGTTAACTATCATCTTGACTCTGCCCCTCTGTCTTCTAGTATACTTGTCAAAGATTTAGGTATTCTTTTCCAAACCTCTCTCTCTTTTGCCACCCATATAAAATCTTTGACTAAAGAAGTGTGCAAAAGAATTGGTATCTGTAAGAGGTTGTCGAATTTCTTTAAAGACCCGCTTACCCTTTTGACCCTTTTTAAATCTTTGATTTTATCAAAAATTATGTATGGCATCTGGATTTGGTATTCAGGCAATACGCAAAGTTTTATCTTGTTGCAAAAAAAAGTAAACAATTTTTATAAGTTTTTAGAATTCAAATTTCCACATAATAAATTGTTGGATAATAATTCCTCCATTTTCGACTTATCTGTTAATTATCATATTTTTATGTACAAAACCTTCTCCCGAATTATTTCAGGCAGCATTTGTGCGCCAGTCTAGGTCCAAGAGGCAAAGTAAGGCGCTGTTATCTATAAGAACTAATTTATCGAATATTGATCCGTTTTACAAATTAAAAGTTAAATTCGACGAATTCTCTTCTGGACAAAAGGAAGTTATCCTTTCTGCTTTCTAATTTTTAGTTAGCATTATTAATATTACTAATTTATCATATCTTCATAATTAATTTTATTATTATTGCTGTTGTATTGCTACTGTTTTATTATATTAATAATTTTATTAATTTTATTATTTTACTTGCATTTATTTTTTTTTCTTTTAAATGTATATTCAGTAACCCCGTTTTGGGCTTTTCGCCTGTTGGGGGACAACATCGGGTTTGGACTTCCGGTTTATCTGGTGGTTTCCCCTCCCCTGTTGTTGTCACATTATTATTATTATTATTATTATTATTATTATTATTATTATTATTATTGGTAAAAACCCATCTAATTGATGAAAAATGTCCCGGCGTAAACAAATAATACAGATTTAGCCCGAATTTTGTCAAGACAGTTCCCAAATTGATTGTGCAGATGACAAATCTGAGTGACATGTAAAAATTATGGCATTTTTCCACACGGAAATGCAGACGTTCCTGGCCGTTCGAGACCTCTTTATATCAGACAATACATGAAATGCATTATACTTTGTGTATACTATTTGTGTTACTATATGAAAAAAGCTGCAAGGCAGAATGGGAAAGCCACGTTATCAATTGTCATCTCATTTAGATCAACGCCCAGCCAATAAAAAAGAAACAGAATCTATAGAGGCTAGAATGAAACTGAAACAGTACTTCATGTTTTGAGCACTACGTGTGCGCAGTCGGAGACTACTTTACGGAGCGGAGGTGAAAACGTAGTGATGTGCTTTCCCAAACTGCCTTGCAGCTTTTTTTCATATAGTGAGACATAGTATAGATTCAATGAAACTCCCGAAGACAGAGAAAATCGACTCTCTCAGCGAGCTAAGCAAAGGGCAAATGAAACTCTGTACACAGAGAGAGGCGATTAGCACATATTCACGAAAGCCAACAAAAAAAACCGAAATCACAGGAAATTAAATTGGTCAGAAAACTAATTCAAGGAATTGACTTTAGGTGAAATATGTATAATTTGCCCAAGCTGCAAGTCAACGAATTTTTATTTTGAAAAAAGCTTTTCAAGGTGTTGTATGAAAGGTAAAGTAACTCTACTATATAAGCAAATTCTAGCTTTTTGCTTAGGTGTTAACATTTAAGGCTTTTTGAAATTTGAAAATTTTAACTATCCAATAAGGAAGTGTTATTGTCATTTCCATTGGCGGCCTTAGAAATAGGGATTATTTTATGATTGGCGGAAAAACACAGTTTCGCATAATGTTTTAGAGTTAAATGAAATAATTTCACCCCCATGCCCTGATTAAACTTACTTACTTGACTGAATTCCTGTCGTTCCCCTTGGAACATAGGGCATGTTTGAAACGTCTCCAGGATACTCTCCTTCCTGCCAATGTTTTGGGTTGTTTCCATGTTCTTCCCATCTGTGCAACCTCAGCCTCCACTGTCCTACTCAATGTCATTTTTGGTCGTCCCCTTCCTCTTGTTCCCCGTGGGTTCCAATCCAATGCCGTTTTTTCCACTGCTCCTTCTGGCTTCCGCAATGTATGTCCAATCCAGTTCCATTTTCTTCTTTTAATCTGTATCCCAACTGGTTTCTGGTCGGTCACTCTCCACAATTCCTCGTTTGTTATAATTTCAGGCCACCTTACATTGATTATTCTTCTTAGACATCGATTAACGAATGTTTGTAGTCTTTTTATAATACCTGCGCTGGCCTTCCAAGTTTCACAAGCATATAGCAGTATAGACTTTACATTTGTGTTAAATATTCTTAATTTCGTTATTTTGGAGATATTACAATTTTTCCAGATTGGGCACAACTGGACAAAAGCTCCATTTGCTTTTCTTATTCTCTGCTCAATATCTCCTTCTGCTCCTCCGCCCTTGGGAACCGCACTACCCAAGTATGTAAATTTTTAAACTTGCTCAATTTCCTTTCCATTAACTTCTAATCTCTCTTCTTGTGTAGCATTAATTCTCATTTCTTTTGTCTTATCCACATTTATTCGGAGTCCAGCTGACTCAGCTTCATCCTTTAGACTCTTCAAGTTCTCTTTCATATCACTCAATCAAGACGACAATAAGCAGATATCAACTGCGAAGTCCAGGTCTTTAAGTCTACTGGTCATCTCCCACTCGATTCCTCTCTTCCTCCTTCTTAGGACCCTATCGAAAACCATCAGAAATATTATTGGTGATAGTATACAGCCCTGCCTCACACCTCTTGTAACACTAACACACTCCGTGAGTTTACCATTATGAAGAACTGTACATTTAAAATCTCTATACATTTCTTTCATTAGCTTTATAATTTTTTCAGGAATTCCATATTTCTTCAAAGTTTTCCACATTACTCGCCTGTGTAGCATATCAAAAGCCTTTTCAAAATCAATAAACGTTAAATATAACTTCGCTTGCCACTCCTCACTTTGTTCCAATATTATTTTCAGTGTATTATTGAGATCTACACAGCTTCTGTATTTTCGAAATCCTGCCTGTTCCTTTCTCAGTTTCTGTTCCACAGCATTTTTGACTCTGTTCAGGATTATTCTAGACAGCACTTTACTGAGTATACTCAAAAGTGTAATTCCTCTCCAATTTTTACATTGGGTACTATCTCCCTTCTTGGGTAACTTAATGATTATTTCTTCTCTCCATTCCTGCGGTATCTTTTCATCCTCCCATATTCTCTTCATCAGTGGAAGTAGTAGGTCTGTTGTGGTTATGGTGTCAGCCTTCAGCAGTTCTGGATGGATGTTATCAACACCAGGGGTTTTTCCGTTTTTCATCTGTTCCAGTGCCATTTTCACTTCAGCTCTAGTAGGTGGTGATGTATCTATGCTGGGGCGTGATTCCTGTTCTGCTTCACTGTCCTCTTCCTCTTCATCATCCTCATCGTCTTCAGTCCTCTCTCCACTTCCCAACACCTCTGTAAAATGTTCATGCCATCTCTTCATCTGGTCTTCTTCTATTCTGAGTAACTCTCCCTCTTTATTTCTCACTGGCTTATTTTTGTTATTCCTTCCTTTCCATGACAGTGTTCTTGTAATGTCATGGAGTCTTTTCTGACTCTTCTTTTCTGACAGTTTCCTCTGCTTCTCCCGCCATCTAGTCAATCAAAATTCTCTTATCATTTATTTATTTATTTATTTATTTTGTACATTCATCCATCCTGGGCCAGTAAGGCCAGGAGCCGACAAGGTAGGTCCCAGGATGGGAATAAAGATATTGTGTACAACAATAGGTGATTACAATTTTATATGAGAGGACAGGTCTTGTGTGATAGGAAATTAGTTAATTATTGGGGAGAGTGGAGAAATGATTCTTTATGCGGGATTTAAAAGTTGTGAAATTCGTTAGGATGCGGAGGCTTAAGGGTATGGAGGACCAAAGTTTTCTCCTGAAATGGAAACACATTTAAGTTGATAGTTGTGCTTTATGAATGGCTTTTGGACAGAGTCGGCTTGGCGGATGTTGTAGGGAGGGGCATTGTTTGTTATAAACAGTGAACGCGGAAGGGAGGTTACAATATTATTGTTCAGCGCTTTAAAGATGAAAATTGCTAGATTTATGGGGTATAGTTGATGTATTGGAGATATTACTAAAATTAAGAAAAGGTGAGAATCTGGGGCTGGTTTATAAAATTTGAGTAAAATGCGGACGAATCATTTTTGTAGTCTAAATAGGCGTAGAATGTTAAGTTTAGTGGTTGTACCCCAAAATAGGATACCATAAGATAGTGAGGAGTGAATCCTGGTGTTGTAAAGAAGAAGGAGAATTTTTGGGGGAAGAAAATAAAGGCGGGAGAAAAGGCCTAAGCGTTGATTCAGTGTGCGGGCAAGAGCGTTAATACGGGTATCCCTGGAAAGATTATGAGTTAAATGTATGCCCAAATATTTGAAAGAATTAGACTCAGTAATCTGCTGAGAATTGTAAAGTAGAAAGAATTTGCTGGAATCAAATTTTTTATTGTTTTGATGGAATATTATATATAAGGTTTTGTCTAGATTAAGGGACAGATGATTGGTTGTGTTCCAGAAAAGGAGTTTTTCTAAAACTGAATTAAATGTGTCTTGAATTGAACTAAGTGAGGTGTTAGCAAAATATATAGTAACATCATCAGCGTATAATATAGAGGGGAGTGGGAAAAGCGCAATGGGAAGATCGTTTATAAATAGAATGAACAAAAGTGGGGATGGAATGGATCCTTGGGGGACACCTATATTGCGGGTAAGTGTTGAGGATGTTTTATTGTAAAGGATAAGGGTGTATTGCCTATTTGTAAGATAACTTGAGAGCCAGTCGAGTGCGGGTCCGCGTATATTGAAAAAATGGCAACGTTTTTGTAAGAGTAATTTGAGAGGTACAGAGTCAAATGCTTTTGAGAAGTCTATAAAAAGAGAGATTACAAATTTGTTGTTAGCCATGTTGGAGACGATGTATTCTATGAGTTCAAAACAGGCTGTGGTGGTGCTTCGTTTAGGCGGGAAACCGTGCTGGGAGGAAGAGAGAAGATTGTTCGAAAAGATATAGGAGGATAAACGGGAGTAGAAAAAGGCTCTCAAAAGCTTTAGCAAAGGAGGGAAGGATAGAAATTGGGCGATAGTTTGTGAACTTAGAGGAGTCTCCCTTTTTAAATATGGGTGTGATTTTTGCGGTGCGGATGCAGGAAGGGAATTTACCTTGGGTAAGGGAGATATTAAAGAGTAGTGTCAATGGAATAGCAAATCCGGAGCGAGCTTGTATTAAAATGTTGGGACAAATGCCAAGGGAGTCGGGACATTTGGAGGGTTTGAGCCGATTAATTATTGTGGACACTTCTTCCGGGGAGGTTGGGGCAACAAAAAAAAAGAGGTTGATGCTGCTGGAACAGACAATGGGTATTGTAACCGAGGTGAGGGCTGTAAGGGGGCAGGAGGAAGTAGTGTTTCCAAAAAGTTAGTTTGCAGAGTAGGGTTGATTTTGGAGGGATCAGAGAAGCACCGTGGATAAGATTTTTTATAGCTTACCATTTTTACTTGTTATTAAAAACTTTTTTGAAAAAATCGTTAGAAATAATTAGATTTAGCTTGTTTAATGATAAGACGTGTGGAGTTGGAGAAAGAACGGAATCTTAATTTATTGTAGTCATTGGGAGTATGCCTGTACTTACGATATATGCGTTTTTGTGTAAAATAAGCGACAAGACATTAGGGATCATCCAGGGCTTCCGGAAAGAGGTTTTTGATTTGCTGGAAGAATATGAATTATATTTCTTGCACTTTTCTTCACCATCTTATCCAATTCTGTCTATTCCTTCTGTTGTACCTCTTTTTGTTTTCTAGTTTTACACTGGTTAATTTTTGCTTTTTGTTTTCTTCTCTGTTCCACAATATTCCACGTATGATGAGACATCCATTCTTTCTGCTGCTTGTTTCTATAACCTAGGACTGTTTCATCACACTCCAAGAATGCAGTCTTGACAGTTTCCCAAATTTGCTCCATCTCCAGCTTTCCACTTCATGATTGGTTCATCACTACTTCAAACCTGTTTTTCAGTTCAATATTAAACTTCTTGGCAATCTGTCCATCCTTCAGTTTTTGCACATGAAATCTTTTCTGCCTCATCTCAAATTTCTTTTTTGCTGCCATTATCTTGAACTTAAAACTAGCCACAACCAGATGGTGATCACTGGAGATGTCTGCTCCCATCTTATTCCTCACATCTGTCAAAGATCTTCGAAATTTCCTACTTATTGCCATATGGTCTATTTGGTTCTCTGTTACATAATCTGGTGATGTCCATGTAATTTTGTGACATCTTTTATGTGGGAATAAAGTTCCTCTAATTGCTAGCTCATGCCTAGCACAAAAATTGATGAATCGATCACCATTTTCATTTATTTGCCCAAGCCCATGCCTTCCCATGGTGTGTTCCAAACCCTCATTTTTGTCTCCCACCTTAGCATTCCCCTCATTTTGGTCACCCATAACGATGATCACGTCTCTCTTCCCTGCCTCCTCCACTCTAGTATTCAATTGCTCATAGAATTCCTCTTTCTGGGAGTTTTCTGCAGGTTCCGTTGGGGCGTAGCATTGTATCATGGTTATATTTCTAATTTTTGTATTAAATCTAGCCAATATTATTCTGTCTGAGACAGGTATCCATTCCGGGAGACTCTTCCTTGCCGCCCTGCTTAATAGCAATCCCACACCATTTCTTTTTTCAGCATTTTCTTCTGTTTTCCCCGAATATATCAAAGTATTTCCACTTTGGGTTTTCAACTCTCCAAACTCCAACCATCTTATCTCACTCAGTCCAGGGTTATCAAGTCCATAGTTTTCCATTTCTCGTTCAACCTGTTTCAATCGAGTGGTTCCATTCAATGTTCTCACATTCCAAAAACCAATTTTCGTTGTCCGTTTAGTTCCAAAAGTCCGTTTAGTTTGAAAAATTTTATTTGCTCTAAAACATCGATTATGACAAGAAAGAATTAATTATGATAAATATAGAGAATACTAGCTGTTTACCCGGCATTACTCGGGCTCGTTTTTGAAGAAATGTTGCAAAATATTCAGAAAAAAGAACACATGAATAAAAGCTTAGAATTATTTTAGAAAAAATACATGTTTTAGATTCTTCTAAAGGGCCGTATTTGGAGACGCCATCCATTGGGAGCTTTGTAAAAGAAATCTTAATGAATTTTCAACATGAATTTATTTCTGTTTAAATTGAAAGCTTTTTTCGTTGCTCGGGCTCAAATTCGAATTAATTGTTATTCATTTGAATGTGAATAAACAGCCAAAATGAGTACATGAAAAAAGTTTAGGAATAATAAACCATTAAGGAATGCATAACTAAGTACCGAAGGGCTAAACTAAACCATTCGCTAAACCATACACTACAACTGGACTATGTTCACATTGAAACTTCTAATGGACCTTATGATACCATTAACGAAACTTTGAACTAATTTGATTTATCATTTAGAATACGTTGTGTTTATCATTACATATCATTCCAAGTTGTTTGATATAAAACATGGCTTAACTTAGCAATGGAAGTTCCAAAGAACCATAATGGTTCCACTAATCCAGATCCCTTTGAAACAATTTCGACTATCATTAATATTAAGTTATGTTCATTACGACACGTCATTCCAAATTGAATGATATATTACATGCCATATCTTAGCATTGAAATTCCAGTGAACCATAATGGTTCCGCTAAACCAGGTGCCTTTGATCCTATTTCGACTGACAAATATTTGACGTTATATTCATTCATGACACGTCATTCCAAGTTGTTAAATATTTAACATGCCATATCTTAGAATTGAAAGTTCCAATGAACCACAATGTAAAGATTTTTCCATCGAAAAATGGAAGGAAAATTTCTGCGACCTGGGTTCGAACCAAGAATCTTGGCTGTCATGGCCGACGCCTCAAACCAGTTGGGCTATCGCAGACACCCGGACAGCCATGCTGTCTCAAAGTGTCTTAAAGACAACCAAGTTGTCATGGTTGAAAGCCCAATGGGATGCGGGCACCTGGCTCACAGATCGAGAATCTCTCCAATCCAACCATCAGAAAGTTTGTGGAACTCACAGATAAATTAAATAATAAATGATACTATAACTGGAGATAAGCCTACCAAGCTACAGGTAAAGACTTTTCTATCGAAAAATCGAAAGAAAAATTCTGCGACCTGGGTTCGAACCAGGAACCTCGGCTGTCATGGCCAACGCCTCGAGGTTCATGAGGTTCCAGCAACCTCGACGTGTCGGCCATGACAACCGAGGTTCTTGGTTCGAACCCAGGTCGCAGAATTTTCCCTTACATTTTTTCGATAGAAAAATCTTTACCTCGTGCTGGGTAGGCTTTTCTCTGCGAGTTCCACGAACTATAATGGTTCCACTAAACCAGGTGCCTTCGAACCAATTTCGACTATCAATAATTTTACATTATATTCATTCATAACACATCATTCCATGTTGTTTGATATATTACAAGCCATATCTTACAATTAGAGAGTAAGATATTTGTGGTTTTGCCTTGTGGGGCGTAAACAAATAAATTTGATATTAGACCAACACGTTAACACCCAACATATAATTGACCGTGTGAAATATAATTAGCAACCAAATGTCCTCAGTTATAACCAATGATTCATTATAAATATCTGACGTGAAATATACACGTTGTACATTTTCAAGGCGTTTAGCCAGGTGAATAACTACTGTATCTTGTTCATGTATGGGAAATTAAAGATTAGGCCAAATGACTTCACTGCTGCGTATGTATCTGCCTATTTGATAGCGCGTAATTTCGTCATTTTCATAAACATTTTGAACAGTAAATACGGCCATATCACTGCCTTAATGTATGTATTTATATTTATACTTTATTGATTTTACGTTACTGTAGAATTCAATATTTATGTGCGATTTGAACGTCTTAGATACTAAAGGCGAATATGGAACCACCCACCTATTGTCGATTTCAACCTCATCTGCATTATTTTGTAAGTTCAACATAAACAATTGTCCCCCATTTTCTGTGGATCTTCGACGATACAAACGATAACCATCTATACCAGTGATTGTTTCCGTGAGAAATAGTACATCAACCATTATCCATATACGGAGAATACATATTTATGGAACTACATGCACCAGTAATCATATTTGTGTTTACGATATCAAATAATTCTGAATTGGTTATTTCAGCAGAGATATTTGTGTGTCATGTGGGCGATTTGCAGAGTGTATTATAATGACAAGGAAGAGAGAACGTAAAACAAAATAGTTTAAGAAATAAGTTTTTATTGATTCTTTAATTGATACGATTAAATAAAGTTTATTGACGTCTGACGAAAAAAAAACGAACGATGACTGGTTGTAACTCGCCGACAATGATCACTATGCAGTGGAAGTCTTTAATTGTGAAAATCGTGCTGAGTCCATAATAAAGAAGTACAGCGGTTGACAACAACTTCGAAGCCAAACTGTTGCAAAGCTTTGCTTTGTAATTGCGGTTAAAGGTGGCCACAATTACAAATTGAAAAGCTTAGGTCCAAAGTTCAGATAAGCAGGGGGGGACAAAGTCCGAGTAGGAGTTCCGGTCGATTGTAGATGATGTAATTTGTAATCTTGAAGTCGGAAGTAGCATATGCGTCGAGGCGAGGTTAACTCGACGGCATAGCCTACCCCAGGTGTCTATTGTTGAATAAGGGATCTACGTCGAGAGGAGATCTTGACGATTTGTCCCAGGTGTAGGATGAATCGTAAAGGAAAGTCTGCTGATCCCCGATGCTGGAGGTAAGGTGAGAAGATCGGTACGGATGCTGCCTGTAGCTTGTTGAGGAAGATAGAGATGATGAAGATGACGCCCTTCGACGTGAAGAATAACCGAAGCCGCCGGGGTGCAGAGCGGAGTTCAAACGCAGGTCTCTCCTTTTACGAAGGCCGAAGACCGAGGAACCAAAACTTGTGGTCTCTTGACGACGCTTGAACGATGCACACACTCACACACACTTAAATTGCAAACTTATAAGTTACACTGCAACAAATACAAACTCCAAACACGTCACGTGGGCACCAAACGAAAACACACATTTGTTAAAAGGCGTGTTACAGTAGAACGGGTACAATTATAACGCACACTATCACTATAAAGGTAACGAATAGCCAGCCGAAACACTTCACTTCACATAACATATTCTTGGTCGTATATGCGACTACCCTCATAATGGAAGCTCGCAACTTCGAAGGTGGGATAGAACTTTCTAGAACAATACACAACCAGAATTAGACACATTGGCGGATTCGGTCTCACTTCGGACAAAAAATCAGGACTTAATGATGTAGCACATTTTATCATTAAATTAAACCAAACGCCGGCTCTTCCATGAAGAAGTAAGATGGAAGATGTTCGTCAAAAAAAAAAAAAAAGGCACACAATAATATCGCACTGAACCTTCTTTGAAGAATGGATTCTTCCAGGAGAAGGAAAAGAAAAAAAAATAAAATATTTTCAATTGCGAAAATCTTTTCTTTTTCTTTTTCTTTTTTTTTTTATTAAACTTTCCTTAACGAAAATTTAGAAGCAGGGAAAATTAATTAAATGGCTGGCGATGAAACCTCCTAGGCCACTTATTAAGAACGAATTAAAAGAGCTAGGGAACACTCCCACCATGGGCACATTTTTTATGATATTGCTCGTCGCGGGCTCGATGGCTTCTCTCCAGAAACTTGCCTCGGCGACGTTCCGGCAAAAGGATAACACCGTAATATTGCTGACGGTGATTCGAGGAACCCACGTACTTAAGGATGTAGAAACTAGAGTCCTACCGTGAACACTGCGTAACCATTGCTGATAGCCTTCTCCATGAACTGTGTACTGGCGGCCACCTCTCGTCGTCGTGTCCGCGACGTGGGCGTAGGGATGCCTTGCCTCGCTCGCCGCTCCATAGGTCGTTTCAAGCTCGTAACCGCTTTCCTTAATCGCCTCTTGGATTAGGGACGACAGCCAGCGTTGCCAGTCTTCGTCGTTTCTCCCTCGACGGACTTGCAGAAGCACGCTCTCCCATCCGCTTAGACCTCCGACGCACGGTAGTCGCTTACCGGCCGCCGTCGTGGTGTCTCTCCCCACGCAGTCGGGTTCGTTGAGCTCCGCTAACCTCTCCTTTGCTTCGTAGCGTTCCCTTCGTCGTACATTATCCAGGCCTCGTTGAGCTTTACCTCTATTCAGCGTATTTAAATCCTGCTGACACTCGCCAAGCTCTGTCCGTCTCCCACGACATATCTTAGCTCTCTCTCCTTCTCTTGTCTTCTCTCGCCTCCTTCTCGCGCTCCACTCGTGAGCCTCCGCGAAGTTCTTGTGAGCAGCTTTCGGAGTGGCTCTCCACAAATGACGTCTTTTAATGGCGTCGTCTGCTTTATTCATGTTGTGTTGATGGGCCTTCTGCTGACGACCACATGACATTGTGTCAATTTCTTCCGGTCTAATTTTTTCAATTAATCAAATTAAAATGTGTACATGTGGTAAAGCACGTTTCTGCCACTCAACTGAATACATCTAGCAACGTGTATTTCCAAATACATAATGCTTTACAATTAAATCGATAAGAGATTTTTTTGTTTGAACGCGCTTGCGGTTATTTCATGACGATCAATTGGGTTTTGTCCAGATAGTAACAGTTTGATAATTTCTCCTCATTTTGGATTGTAAGTGAAGGTTATGAACAGAACAAGTCGACCATAAGCACGAACATAAGCCATAGCGTCTTGTATTTATTCTTGACGTGGACTACCTGTATATGAAGATGGTAGTATGTACATATTTCCAATATCATTGATATTCGTATCATTGTTATTGTTAATAGCATCGCGTAAATGTATATATTCATCCGTACTTGATTAAAACGAATGTATCACAAACGTTCGCTTTCTATTTTTGCATACATGTCCATCACATAGTGATGAAATAGTTGTCGACATTTGAATATACCTGTTTCCGTATCATCAATCGATATGGGTAATAGTTCATGCAGCTGAAACGTTGCCTTGCTTATCTGTGTCATAATTTGTCTGCTTCTAAATGTTGACTGCGCTACTCTCCATTTTCTTGCGCGCGTGAACATACATTTAAATTCCTAATATTTTCATTTTCCGGCGAGTGTTGTTCCTC
>JAHWFO010051609.1:75881-97594 GCA_023313115.1 Rhysida immarginata | reverse complement strand
TTCGCGTAAGACGTACACGTGTTCTTTTAGCTTCACATGCAGAGGTGTTTGTCTTCGCGTAAGACGTACACGTGTTCTTTTAGCTTCTCATGTAGAGGTTCTGTCTTCGTGTAAGACGTACACGTATTCTCTTAGCTTCACATGTAGAGGTTTTGTGTTCGCGTAAGACGTACACGTGTTCTCTTAGCTTCATATGTAGAGGTTTTGTTTTCGCGTAAGACGTACACGTTTTCTCTAAGCTTCACATGTAGAAGTCTTGTCTTCTCGTAAGAGGTACACGTGTTCTCTTAGGTTCACATGTAGAGGTTTTGTCTTCTCGTAAGACTACGTGTCTAACCAGTCTGCAGTCTTTCAGTAAGATAATCGTGTCCTATATCCAGCATGTGTTTAGCCACAGCTGATTTTTCTGGGCGTCCTTATCTGGCAGGGGCTGTGTGTTCCTTAAATCTTATACGGATTTTCCTGCAGGTTGCACCTCGGTAGACCTTGGAATATTTCCCACATGCTATTCCGTATGTCCCTGGTTGGAGTAAAGGTGTTTTGTCTTTTAGTATACCCAAGAGTTTCCTTAGTACGTTTGGATTGGAGACATGGGCCCCACAGGGAATTCAAAGTTAATTAAATGATTGTTTTTTATAATGTGGGAGTTTCTCGATACATCCAGTTATCGATTTTTTTGTTCTTATAGGGTATTTCTCCTAGGTCCGCATGTTTGTTAGAAGAGGATTCCTCGTTCTTATTTGGCGGTCTTTTTTGCGAGGTAGGAGTGATTGGAGGATCGGTAACCTCTTCCCCTATAAATATAGGATTTACGATTTGTACCGATTATTCCGTTGACATTGAACAATGAGCCCAAAGGTTCCAAAATACTAATGTCTAGTAAAATATTTTGTGGATAAGAAGTGTTTCTTCTGTTAATATGTCGCTTTCCACAGTTATTCAACGATTTTCATCAGTGCAAATGATTTAGTTCTCATACGTTCGTATACAAGATTGTGCTGTACTTCGGTTTCTTACCAGTCACTTATTTCTTCATGCTGCACTATTTCTGTAGTACTCAAACATTCATTTAACAGAGTGCGCTGCACCCAGATTTTATCTCAGTTATTTATTTTCTACCCCATAATTGCTACGGTTAACAAACATTCACTTGCCAGAGACGATCCCTCAGAATCTTGCTTTCTTGCTTTGTGATCGTATGATACAGACAGACCCATATTCCTTGTTTGATCAAAGATTCAAAGAAATAATCTGTTTTTGCATATGATACAAATCCATGGTGCTTTTTTGAACTAGGAATCCAAAATGAAATCTGCGTTTGCGATAGTATGATGCAGACAGACTCACTGTGCTTGTTTTACCTAACATTCGAAGATGCAGTCTGTCTTTGTGATGGTATAATACAGACAGACCCATCGTGCTTGTTTGACCAAAGATTCGAAGATGCAGTTACTCTTTGTGATTGTAATATACCGAGAGTCTCACGGGGCTCAATTATGTCGATGAATAAGCTTGCCAAAGCTCATTTTCAAATAGGTGTCTCTCCACAGGCTTGCCAAAGCCTTTTCTCCAATCCTTATGGTTGTTATTAGGCTCATTTGAACTTTTTCTAGGACAGTCTAATGTACTTTAAACCTTTCACAGGTATTTAATTTGTCAATCTGTTCCAAGGGATTAATATTTTAAACAATTGTTGCAAACCTTGTTCTTCTAAGGGGTAGCAAGCCAATCCCAGGTAATGAACATCTGGTACCTTATAGGCTTTAGGGCCACATTATAGATGCCTTCTTCTGACGCCTAAAACATGGGCTGCAATTTTCACAGTCCAAAATTAATTCCAGAACCAATGCAAATGGCTTAAACATCATTCCTAAAATACAGTAGCAACTCCCTTTCAATATTACTCATGAAAGGCTGTACCTACAACAGCAAAGTCATTTAACTGCTTAAGCTAAATTTTTTTGCTCCATACCATTCATTTGTCATGGAACAACACTAACAGTCAAAGCAAGCTTAGAAAAAAACCAAACACAGCATGCAACATTATTGGGTAAACAACAACTTGCTGAGAACTTAAAAATAATTCTTAAGAGGTAATTAATAAACCAAATATTTAGACAAGATAAATACATTTAAAAAACAAGAACAATACTGATGGAACATTTCAATACCGGCAGACCCACGGTGCTTATTTGTCCTAAGAATCGAAGTTGTAATCTGTATTTGTGATCGTATGATACAGACAGACTTACCGTGCTTGTTTGATCAAAGATTCAAAGAAGCCGTCTGTGTTTTCCAAAATATGATACAGACAGACCCATGGTGCTTGTTTGACCTAAGATTTTAAGATGCAGTCAGTCAATTGATCGTATGATACCAACAGACACACGGGGCTTATTTGGCTAAGATAAGATGCAGTCTGTGAGTGTGATCATATGATACAGAGAGACCCACTCTGTGCTTCTCTGATCTAGGCTTGGAAGATTCAATTTGAGCTTGTGATCGTATGATATAGACAGACCAACCGTGCTCGTTTGACCCATGACTCGAAGATGCAGTCTGTCTTTGTGATCGTATGATTCAGACAGACCCACTGTTTATTTGACAAAAGATTCAAACATGTAGTTTTTCTTTGTGTTCGTATAGTACAGACAGACTCACCGTGCTTGTTTTACCTAAGATTCGAAGATGCAGTCTGTATTAGCGACTGTGTGATATTTAGAGACCCACCGTGTTTGATTGATTTAAGATTCGAAGATGCAGTCTGTTTTTGTGATTGCATGATCTAGACACACTCATGTTGGTCGTTTGACCTAAGATTCCAAGATGCAGTCCGTCTCTGTGATTGTATGATATAGACAGACCCAAGGAGCTTATTTGGCTTAAATATTGAACATGCAATCAGTTTATGTGATCATATGATACATACCGACCCGAGATTCGAAGATTCTTTCTGTCTTTGTGCTTTTATGATAGAGACAGACCCATTGTGCTTGTTTGACATAAAATTCGAAGATGGAGTCTGTGTTAGCAATTGTATGATACTTAGAGAATCATCATGCTTGTTTTTCCTAAGAATCGAAGATGCAGTTTCTCTTTGTGATCGTATGATACAGAGATATCCATAGTCCTTGTTTTACCTAAGATTCAAAGAAGCAGTCTGTGTTTTCCATAATATGGTACAGACAGACCCATGGTGCTTGTTTGACATAAGAATCCAACATGTACTCTGTCAAATGATCGTATGATACACACAGACCCACAGTGCTCGTTTTACCTGAGATTCTAAGATGCAGTTTGTGTTTGTATGATACAGAGAGACCCACTGTGCTTCTTTGATCTAGGCTTGGAAGATTCAGTTTGAGCTTGTGATCGTATGATTCAGACACACCCACTGTGTTTGTTTGACAAAAGATTAAAACATGTAGTCTCTCTTTGAGATCGTAAAGTACAGACAGAACCACCGTGCTTGTTTCACTTAAGGTTTGAAGATAAGTCTGTCTTTGTGATCGTATAATACAGACAGACTAACTGTGCTGGTTTGACCTAACTTTCAAAGATGCATTTTCTTTGTGAGAAATACCTGAGAAATACGAAAAAATAAGAGAAGAAACCGTCCTATTGTTTAGATCGATGAAACGTGGTTCGACTCAAATTTGGCTGTTTGTCCCCCCAACACTGAATAGATTCTTTTGCAACTGCAGCGACACCATACGAGAACATTTAGCAATTCAGCGGTCTTCTCGTGGCGTGCGGACAGTATGTCTTTGTGATCATATGATACAGATTCAGCCATGGTTGTTTGATATGAGATTCGAAGATGCAGTCTGTCTTTGTGATCTTATGATACAGACGGACCCAACAAGCTTTTATGATAAAAGATTCGGAGATGCAATCAGTCTTAGTCATTGTACGATAGACACGTAGCCACGGTGCTTCTTTGATCTGAGATTCGAAAATGCAATTTGTCTTTGTGATCTGATGATGTAGAAAAACCTACCGTGCTCCTTAGACCGAAGATTCGAAGATGCGACAGACAAAGACAGACTTCATTTTCGAATCTTTGGTCCAATAAGCGTGGTAGGTCTGTCACTATCATACGATCACAAAGACAGACCCACAGTGCTTCTTTCGACGATGCCGTCTGCCTTTGATCTAAGATGCGAAGATATAGTTTGACTTTTTGATCGTGTGATACAGACTCATTCACGGTACTTGTTTGATCTGAGATTCGAAGATGCAGTTCTTCTTTGTGATCGTAGGAACAAGACAGACTCACAATGCTTGACTAACCAGATTTGAAGCGTTGGGCATATGATACCCGAGGTTCCTGGTTCGAATCCGGGTCGCAGAATTTTTTCTTTCATTTTTCATTGAAAAGTCATTATCTGGTGTTGGGAGGTTCATCTCCAGTATATAGTTATTATTTATCTGTGAGTTCATCAAACTTTGATGGTTAAATGGGAGAAATTCTCGATCTGTTAGCCGGGTGCCCGGCTTCCCATTGGGCTTTCCACCTTGACAACTTGGTTGTCTTTAAGACAACTTGTGACAGCATGGCTGTTAGAGTGTCTGCGATAGCCCAATTGGTAGAGATGTCGGGCATATGATACCCGAGGTTCCTGGTTCGAATCCAGATCGCAGAATTTTTCCTTTCATTTTTCATTGCAAAATCATTATATGAAAGTAGTTATTGTATTAAAATAATTATTTCTCTACAAAATGTAATTTTATGTCTTGATACAATTTTAATTATGGAATTCAAATTCAATGTCTTAATTTGTATGTTTCCACATTGATTTTAACATATTTTTGTAATTATTGCGTAAGAGTTTTATTAAAAGCAAACGCAATTGATTTATATAATGTAAAGTGGAAAACCAATAGCTAAAAGATTATCACACATATATAAGATGTATTCTTCTCTTCTCCGATTAAAATTTAACTCCCATGTTGCTATGCTTGATGAAGTTCCAATATTGCTCTTTATCCACTCCTTGGTCTGGCAACTTTAAGGCCTATCTCCGTTAATAGGTGGTCAAACTTCTCGGAATCAATTGTCTAAAACAATTACACAATTAACTTTTATATTATTTTACACATTTTCTTTCTATTAATTTTTAAGACGCATTTTCAACGTACTAAGAAAATTAGAAAAACTGCGCTTATGATTTGCCAAATACTTACAACGTGGCATTTGCCTTTCGTACATTCTTTACCATCAGGGCAAGAGCCGTGTTTACACGGTATAAAACCTTTTATCTTTCCGGACGAAATCACATGGAATTCATTCACCAAAATGCCTAATAGGACTATCAATATGTACGCCTTGTAGAGCATGGTTCCTACTTGATAGCCCTTGATCTCTAACCAACAATAAGATTCTTGAAATTTATTTTGTGGAATACTGGCTCTGGTTTCTTGAATATTGGTTGGCAGAAATTCTTCTCGAGCACTCCTAGTATCGGTTTCAGTCGGGAATATAAGGTTTTTGATTACTCGAATTCTTTCTATCCACTTACGTCATTGTTTGAAATTCAACTGCATCATGTTTCACTTGACTTAATTTAAGATTAAAAGATGGAATTTTATGACAGACTGAGCGTGCTTTAAATACAATGAATCAACAATAAGCGTCATCAAAGAATTTATGAAGATGGCTTGATAATGTTGTAAAACGGAAACTGCCATCGCTTATCACGAGGGCATATTGAAAAGTAATGCCTCCATAGCTGTAACTTTATTTTTTAACCGATTTCCAAAATTCTTTTTGTATCGGATACTTACATTTGTCCTCTATGTAATGCACTATTCACTTTTCGACATTCCTTTCCACGCATTACACCAGCGTGGACTAGTTGGGTGAACCTAACCCGTCGGAGAGGAATTCCGGGGTTGTCGTCGACACGAGGATTGAATGGCAGCTTTGGATCCTCTTCTGCAGCACGATAACGCCGTCCGCACGCGATCGCCATACATCAGAGGGGGTTGCAGCGCCTACAGTTCAAAGATGAAAAACTGCAGTTCAAAAATGAAAGACTTTGCACCTTGCGACTTTCACTACTTCCCAAATAGGAAAGAGCACCTTAAGGGGCATGAGTTGCGTTCTGACAACGAGGTGAAACCTGCCGTTCGGTCCTGGTGTCGACAACAACCCCGGAATTCCTCTCCGACGGGTTCACCCGACTAGTCACGCGTTGGCGCAATGCCTGGAAAGGGATGGGGACTATGTCAAAAATTGAATAGTGCATTACATAGAGGACAAATGTAAGTATCAGATACAAAAAAAATTTTGAAAATCGGTTAAAAAATAAAAAAGTTACAGCCATTGAGGCATTACTATTCAATATACCATCGTATATTCATACATGATTTATGAAAGTATCACTTAAAAGTTCTTCGTTTTTTTAATTTAATTTAAACGTTCCCTCATTTCTAAACGAAGAAGATTTGAAAATTAAAAAAAAATTTCGATTATAAGTTGCAAGCTGATATACTTGTAAGAATCAGAATGGTACAAAAATAAGATAAGAGGGGAAAAAGGTTATTTTTCAAAAATACGCTTTCGTTGTATTTTATTATTTTGCAACAATAACAGATACAATTTAACCCTCGTCATAACGAATTGTTTGTTGTGGCAGTTGGACAGTTTGTAGTATTGAATTAGTATCATTAGAACACGAACCAGTGAACCGATTTGAAAAAAAAATTGTTTTATCATGCATTGTCATCGGTCCTGCGTATGTGTATCAAATTTCAGCTCTCTACCTTTTCGGGAAATATGTTAAATTCGACTTCCAAGATTTGTTTACATAGTTAGTTACAAGTAAAGCTAATAAAAGCGTATTAAAAGACGCACAAATCGGACTGTCGTCATCGCGCAAGCCAATGGAACCATATGTCCTCTGTTAGCATCTTTTATCATCGCTTGACTAAACAAATTATATGAATTCATCAATTGAATTTCTTGATGATGTAATTTAAAACATTTCTGATGTATTAAATGAGATCAAGAAGCAACATTCGTCAACGAGAACAATTACAAAAAAAAAGTATTAATAGTTAAAACAAATAAACAAGCAAAAGTAAACAAATAAATTATTTGTGTGTGTTTGGTGCCAACTTAACGAGGATTTGACAATATCCTTGTTTGCTATACAGTGAAAAGCAGTGAATCTACTATGGGTAGCGCTCATTATCTGCTTATTGGTGGTCTTGATAATTGGATATCTGCATTATTTCTTCAAATTCACATAATCACAAATACTTTGATTATCCAGTTTTGCTTGTATACCACCTATCTTGCACCATAGTTCTGCAGAACATCTTAGAGTTAGATTCATAGACGAAAACAGACGTAGAGATATTAAAATTGATACGATTGGTGACAAGGAAAGGCACTTGAGATTTCCTTACCGCTATGTAACTTTCATAGTCGATTGCAAAACGAGAAAATTATATAAAAAATATATAAAAAACAAATTTATTGCTTGATTTAGATGTTGTTGTTTTTTAAAATTTATTTCTTAAGGCCGAAAGTAACTTATAGGTTTCGTCAATTTCCTAATATTAATTTTCTTTGAAACAAAGCAAAATTGTAAGAGGAATCGATATTTAATATCATGAAATTGTACTTTTCTAAAAATATTAATTAGACAGTATTATTATTTCTCTAATTCAACAACTTAATTTTGTATTTGATTTTAAAAACCAAATAAAACTTGTGCATCAAAATAGAACATTCACTTCTTGTTTTGATAAGCTGATGCACATAAATTGTTTTAATTGTGTGGAATTACATAAAGAAGTAATTATTTTAATTGCCTTCAAAATATGTTACGAACAAATATGTATTCAAGTAGTATTAAGTCACTATGGAATTCAACTTCCGTAATTTAGTCGATGTGTTTCTGTATTAGACTTTAACATATTCCAGTTATTATTGTTTAAAAAGTTTTAGTATAAGCAACGCAATAAATTTATACAATGTGAGTGGAAAAACCACATAGAATATGTAAGACGTATTCTTCTCTTCTCGATGATGGTATGGTTCAAATTCTGCTCTTTATCCGGTTCGGATGCCTTTCATGTCAATCTCCTTTAAAAAATAATTACAGAATTAACTTTTATATTTTCTTAGGCATAGAAAAAACGCTCTTTCTATACCGTTTGTATATTTATTTAATATGCAGTGCATTTTCAATGTATTAAGAAAATCACAATAGTTTCACTTGTGATTTATAGGATTTGTCAAACACTTGATATGTAACATTTACCATTCGTACATTTTTTACACTTCACGTACCCGCTTCAGCTTTGCCGACGCATTCATATTTAATTCATCCGCCAAAATGCCTAGTAAAACGATCAATATGTAAATCATGTAGAGCATGGTTCCTGCATAGCTCTTGCTCTCTAATCAATAATAAAATTTGTGAACCAAATTCGACGTCTTTTAAGGGCGATGTGGCGATGTCAGCCACAGTTATGTTGGAAAAAAATCATCTCGAATTTTCCTCTTATCAGTTTTCAGTTGGGAATTTAAAGTTTTTGATTACTCGGATTCTTCATATCCTTTTAGGTCATTATTTGAAATTCAATGTTGAAGAGTCGTGTTCCACGTGAATTTTAGTTTTTACTATTTAAGGTTCAACTATCTACATTAAAGTAGACGTTCGCGGTGTCAACTCTCTTTATTCCAATCTGTACCAGATTGTATTTGTAAACAATGCTCGTAGATCTGGACTGCTTTGCTTTGGTGGGGAGAGAATTTTTGTCATTTTTGCTTGGTGGTCTGAACTGAAAATTTTATTCTGGATCGAAATTAAATGTACTTATGCGAATTCGCTAAAGTCCCAAAACTTTTTTTTAGCTGTTCATTTACATCTGTTAGCTTATCAGTGATGTAGAACATCTCTTATATTATTATTAAGTGCTGTTATTTTAAAAATATTTTAAATTTTAAACCAATCTTTAAAATGCAGAAGGGTCCATAAATGTACTCACACTTCAGCATGAAATATAGTATCCGAAAAGGCACCCATAGGTAGAAATCGAAATTGCATAAATGAATACTATGGAAATGTGAGTACATTTTTTCTTAGCCCCTCTGTATATTGCGCTATATTATTACATTGCGATAAATTTTATTTCAATAATGAATGTAATTAAATTAAGTGTATCTAATTCTTATTATTTTAAATTTATTAAATTCGGATATTATAATTTTATATCTTGAATATTAATTTGTTCAGGTCTGTGCGTGTATTTTGGATTTTTGAAATTCTGACTTCGGATTCTTAAAGATCATTAAAAAGTGGAATAGGAATGTCTCTAAGACCCACCTTCTGTTTGTCTTCATCGATAAAATTGGGTTGTCTCGAAGTTCTACACTTTCAGCGCCTCTATCTCCTAAGCGTTTGGATCAATTGAAAAAGCACCAACAATAAAACATTTCTCAAATGTTGTGTATAATCTGAAAATTAGGGGTTTCCATTGCACATTTCAAAGTTCACTTCCATATTCGAAAATGGCGTTGGCTTTTTTTGGAAATGGAATACTCATAAAAACCCTTCATATAAGAGTGCATTAAGTCTTCCATTAAAAGTACTCTGTCATATTTGTATTTTGGAAGTTAGCTATTGGTTTGGACATAGAAGGAAAAAAAAGCTAAGTAATTTTTAATAACTTTTCCATGTTAACCATTGTAAAAAGTGGCAAGAAATAATCTCTTTTACAAATTGAGATCAATTAGTAATCTTTTTTTTTCTTTTTTGTTAATGAATGTTTAAATAGTTGAGGTGTAGTTTTTTTTTTAATTCTTTAATATCTAATAGCGTTCCTCAACATACGAGGAAATCGCGTTTTCTATTAGATAGAGAACTTCAGGGTCGCACCTCCATGACTCATATCAGTAAATAACCCGTTCTTATACAGGGTCCTTTTGAAAAGGATGTCGTGAGATACCTAGCGATGTTCTGCACCTTAAAATAAACACAAGTTTCCTCATACGTTTTGTCCAAATTGCATTCCTTAAAGGAGTAAACATCTCGTGAAATTTGGTTAGACTCCGCCCATAACCTAAACAAAAGCGCAGGAAAAAAAGTAAACACCACCATGTGTTCCAGTAATAGGTTTCTGCGAACTAATGTGTTGGCCTTAAACTCAACCACTCTCACAGCCCACTGAAAGATTCGTAATTACTAGACCTCAGAAATGAACTTGTCCACAATTTAGGAAAGACGTGCCTTGACAATCAAGAAACGTATCAGTAGTAATATGCATGTTCTGTCCGAACCTCATTTAGGCCTACGTAAATTGGTCATTGACGAGATTTTGTTAAAGCAAGATTTCTTCGTTATAAAATCGAGTGACCATTGAAAAAAGCATGTTCAATTGAAGTATGTTTTCGATCAAGCAGTTTCCATTAGCCTAATTTGTCTTTCTTATGAGAGTGGTTGAGTTCAAGTGCATGCTAAAGCACATGTTTCCGAAGCAGCATCAGGCACTGTTGCGCCGTTAACGTCAAGGAAAAGTGGCCCAATGATGCGTCTGTCCCATATGCCGCACCACACCATCACCTTTGCTGGACTATGTTCTCTACGCGGCTCAACCCAGTTCGGATTTGAGTCACACCAGTATCGACAATTCTGTTCCTTTGTCAGCCGATGTTACATCACCTGCAACAAAGAGAGATTATGTCAGTATCAAGGTAATTTTCCAACTTTGGACGTTCATAACTTCCACACCCTACAAGATAGACAAAAAACAATGACACCACTGAATTACTGAGCTCAACTCGTGTTATTTGATATGCAACATGCCCCCCTTCCCATTTAAACATTTGAACTTGAATCCAAGATGGCGGATTTCAAGATGGCGGCCATGGTCGCCATACACTCAACAAGTTGCGGCCCATCACCTAATGTCAGTTGCCATCATAACTTTTTACTTTTTCCCTTCAGGCATTATGAAGGTGTTCAAGGATATTTAACTCGCCCTGTATAACTGGAATATAGCGATAATTAACAAAACTTAATTGGGTGCTACTACTCTATAATAGGCGGTCCGGGTTGCAGTCTACCTTGCCGTACCACGTGGCTTACCTATGACCTCGCTCATTTTTGGTCATGCAGCGATTCAAAACAATCGGATCTATAGGACTTAATTTGTTGGATCCTGGGTTTTTGTAAGAAAATAGGAATTGGATTTACGCTTTTTTTATATTCAAAAACGTTCCAATTATCCAGCAACATTGGGCTCCAGGTTCACATATAAATAGTGATGAATGGTCAGCATATGCAATTTTAAATAGATGTGGAATCATACATCATGAAACTGTTAATCACTAAGCGAACTATGTAAGTCCTGTATTCAATGCTCATACATAAGAATCAAGCGCGGCTGGCTTAACTCAAAAATATTAAAAAAAAAAAGGTGCGGGGTAGGAAATGAATTTTGTTGGAGAGTAGTTAGTAAAAACTCTTTTTACAATATGCATCACTAATGTTCAATAAAGTCACTGAAAAGAATAATAAGGAACTGTGGCATGGAATTGCCTGTATATGAAGGAAAACCTCTTAACCACAATAGAACATCCAAGGTATGGAACGCCAGATAATATTTCGAAGACGATGCCCTCATTCTCAACGGCAAGATTTTTTCGAAATACGTATCCGGCGTTGGATGTTGTAAGAGCTTTTCCTTCATATACAAAATTAAAATAACCACATTACACACTGTAATGTAAAGACCATAGCAATGATTATGCCGCTTAATGTAAAGCAGCGAGTTTTCGGTAGATCGCATCAATATACAGGGCGACGAAAAACAATGGTAGATGATGATGCACGTAATAGATCATGGTAAGTGATGCATTTGTCCCTATGAACATGGGTCCGAATTTGAACGCTGAGATATGAACAGAAATAAAAATGCCGCCACCAAGCTCAACATATTAATAACATCTAGAATGATGAAATTTGGGGAGATAATGGGGTACATAAAACTGAATAGCGTTAAAATTTGATCAAATTCCAATGAGTAGTTTCTGAGTAACCACTCAACATCGTAAAACGTGCTGGTTAGTATTCGCATGTGAGGACTGTTACGATTTTGAATGCGTAACTCGGAAACTACTCGTTATAATACAATCAAATTTTAACGGTATACATAGTTTTATGTACCCTATTACTCCTCCAAAATTCATTATCCTAGGCCTTGCAGAACCTAAGTTATTAACTTGTTGATCTTGGTAGCGGCATTTTTATTTCTGTTCATATCTCAGTTAGCGTTCAAATTCGGACCCATGTTCATAGGGACAAAATGCATCACTATACACTGATCTACTATGCGTATCATTATCTACCATTTGTTTTTCGTCACCCTTTATATAAATAAATTTAAAGATTTCTTAAAGATATACATTTTCTATAGCGCTGATTTGATTCCAATGAACAATAAGGCTCAACATCTAAATAATCTGTTAGAATAAAATAAAGTTGCATATTATTTAACTTTAATTATGTTCAAAAACACTTGAAAAGCCAGAAACTGTGGACAATGGGTACTGAAAAGAGAAAAATGAAAACACAAATCCATAAAAATAGATTTGTGGATATTTTTTGTGATTTTTGTTTTCATTTTTCATTTTTAAGTTTAATCATATTTTTCAATAAAAATAATTGTATTTTTTATCAATATAATTATTTATAAGAAAATTTTTAAGAAAAGTTTACTTTTATTTTATAATAAGCAACGGTATAATATAAAAATGAAACATGAGATCACGCTATTCCATGCTATTGTTGGTAAGCGCTGACATAACGCTATTCCATTCTATTGTTAGAATCGGACGTTGCTTTTGATATCACACTCTATTCCATTCTTTCTCTGAAAGAGTGAGGATAAACATTCTGTTCAAATCTAGAATGGTTTCAATATGAGTATATTTCACACTTCTGAATGACATATTGCCAATCAAGAGAAAAAACACGATGAATGGAGGATGAAATTGATAAAAGACTTGGAATCTCAAACAGTAAATGCCTTTAACTATACGCCCTTTAGAGACAAATGCTTTTACAAGCTGTTTTTTAATTCAAATTTGCTATGTATATAGCATTGTACAAAAATGATGTACATTTGGTAGTATCAATTATGATGCGCGACAATGAAACTGTAGTATTTTATTTATTTAACTCACTTAATTTAGATGTAATTGATTGAATCGTTTCAAAAATGTTAACCAAGTAGTTATATGGGAGCATTAAAACCTCACTTTCTTTCGTTTGCAAATATCTATCTATCAGATTCAAATAAATATTGCATTCTGTCTAATATCCAAAAAAAAAAGGTACTTCAAGATGAAAATCCCATTTACAACAAAACGTAGAGTGGGAATTCCAAGGACGATCAACATAAATAAAATTAGCTCATCAGATTGGGTTATTTTCTAAGATGTACAGGATGCTCAGGAAATTGGTACAATAGATTGGCCAGAAACCGCCAATCAGGTAATTTCAATTGTAGCAGACATTCGCCAGAGGTAATTTCAATATCCATATAATGCTAGCCTGACTTCATAGAAGGCTATCACTGTGTGGATTTTATTTCTATCACATTTGTGCATGTGTTCATCATTGCTTTCAATTGAAAAAGTTTAACTGCTTATTTGGCGCTTATAACAATGTTCAAATGAAGATTGTAATGTCCGTAATGTTAATGGCAAATTCTTCATTGATTTCCGCTGGGATATTATTTCGGATTTTCTTTCCAAAAATAACCAAAAATAAATAATACAGGATGTTTCAAAAAAAATGTACTAACACTTTGAATGACTATAAAACATTATTTATAAGCATAGAGACAAGTTTAAAGGTTTGAATTACAGAAGACAAATGTAGTTAAAGAATTATGTTTGCAATGTTCAAATTGATGACCGTCATTGTCCAGACAAAGCTGATAACGCGCACCCTGTATATACACATATACTTATTCAGACCTGCTGAGTAGCCTGTTTCCTATAGCGTCCATCGTTATTTCTGTGCACAAGAAATTTGATAATTCTTTAGAATTAAAGAAAATCAGATTCTGGAGATTATTTTCTATAGAAAAAATTCATGAAGATTCCATTCTGTTTTGCAAAGCTGTAAAATTTTCTTAGGACATAAACTTAAGAGTTTGTTTTAAGAAAATAATTTACAATGTACTTTATAAAGATGTGAAATTAACTCTTGAAAAAAACAAACAAACTCTAACCTAAACAAAGTGGACAATGTTTTCATATTTTTAAGCTCTTTTGTCCTCGTTTGTTGTATTTTGGATCATTTCTAAAGATTTATATAAATCAGCTCTGGAGAAAAAGAATGGAATCTTCATAAATTTTATCTATGTCAATTCCCATATTTTTTCAAAATATATTGCGGCTGATGACAAGAGTTTGCTATCGACATTATATGTCCATGTATAACCGAAGGTTTATAAAAACCGAAGTTTTGAATGGTTATAAGTGCATTTGCAGCAGCTAAATTTTTTTAAATTGAAAGCAATGATGAGCAAATGCACAAAAATATCACATTGAAGCTGACCAATAGTACGACTTATTTGGCGGACCTCTTCTACCAATTTCCTGATTATTCTGTGCATCTTAGAGAAATTAACGATCTCATGGCCGAATTAAGATCTGTGTGTTGGCCTTGATATGGTATTCATAGTCTACATTTTGTTTAAGCGTGACTTTTCATCAACTTATAAAAAACCCTTCTTGGGTGGGATAATCACCTCTTTATTTTATTTTTTTCATCTTTATGTCAAAGAATGTTCGCAACAAACAAGCCTTCATTTTCCAAAAAGAGCGAATATTAAATCGAACAATGGAATTTCTCTGTAGATTTCTTATTAATACTTCTATTTTGTAATGCTGCAAAACGAAGTAAGTTTGATTCTTAACATGGATTTCTTAAATTATGGAAATAAGTCCTGTATTAACATAAATGGAAAATACAAAACTATAAAAATTCTACATTTAAGTTTTTACATTTTCTATTCCCAAAGTAAATCATTTATTACATAGCATCTTTTAATTCCATAAAATTGACATGCTTATTTCACTACTTCAAAGTCTAACGGTTTTGTATCCTTCTTGACATGGAATGAATCGCCCGTTTTTCTTTATTCACGAATGCAATAACTGCCAATTGTTAATTTAATAGAAGCAATTAAAATTTTTTTAGAACTATTGCTTTTATAATAATCTGATGAAATAACTTGTATTGTCAAAAGGGGAAAAAATCTAACACTTTTAGAGACAGTATATCAAATAAGATCAGATTAGGCAAATTAACAAAGGTTTTATTATTCAAGTGTCACTTTTTTATATGTAAAAATTTCAGTTCTTTTAAAGGACACATTTATATTTAATATTTTTTCTTAATTTCGTTTTCTTATATCATACTTGATGAGCTGTATAAATAGCAAATTTGTTTATTAAATTTTATTGTTTTAATTTTTCGCTTTAAGGGAATATATGGATGAAGGTATTTAAGTTTTGGGGCATCTAAGACATGGCAATTTCATCGAGTGTAAAAACACTAATTCTATGGTATTTTTTCATCTTGATTTGGCAATAAGTTCTTTTGAAGTCTCATAAATGTTACCATTTAAATACTATTATAAATTTTGGTATAATTTTGTTTACACTTTATACTAATTAAATGGACAGTTATTTTTTCAAACATTGAACAATCTTAAGTGTTAAGGTAAAAAATACAAAATATTATTAGAATAATATATGGGATAAAGATGCGAGCAATAATATGCATTATTACATTAGTAAGATAATGCAATTGACACGCTTATCTATATATACAGGGTGAATACTAAAGTCTGAACCCCCCTTTTATTTTTTGAACCGAAGCAGATATGTCAATTTTGATAATCCAATGAATAGGAAGTTGTGGGTGGCCTATCCCATGGTGACTTTTCATCATCCCAAATATGCAAATTAGGACACATTCAAAATTTATCTCAAAAACTGTAAGAGATAGAGAAAAAAACCCAATTGCAAACTTGTTCAGCATAAAAAAACAAACAAAACACAAAAAAATCATCCAAATCGGACGAGCCAATCACCCACAATCTTGAAAAAGCCTTACACAATTGACATAAAATATACGCTAAGGCACAATTTAGGGTACCCTCTAAGTATATATAATTTATTTGGTTCTGCTATTTGCCGTTTCAGAGGAGTTAGATGCACAAAATTGGTCGCATACATACGTACAGACGGAATTTTATTTTCTCAAAATTTCAACATATCTTTTCGAATCATGAGTTAAGTCGATTTCAGCAAAAAAAAAAAAAAATTGAGTTTCTAAAACGAACACATAGGCATTCACTCCTTAGAGAGTGGCAGGCCAATACTGAAAGTTTTTCATAATTTTTTGGCCTTCACATTAATTCTATTCAACCATAAAATATAGTCGTAATTTAATTTTTCCTTCCTGAACTCGATTTATTTGGGGCAGTTTCTTAATATAAAAGGAAATGCCCCTCACGGACTAATCACAATCTCGGGAAATAAGAAATCTATACTTGCAGGCGATTTTATCTATCTCGACTTTAACGCGGATGAAGTCGCGGGTAGCAGCTAGTTTAGAATATTATGATAGTCCTCGTAGCTTCGTCTTCTTAAACCCGTATGGGAATTTGTGTACAAGAACTCTGTGAACATTTTAACGTTGGCATGAGGCAAATAATATAGGGCCGATATAATTTCCTCTCGGGGAAAAAAAAAATACAACCTATAATCTATAGGAAATTATATTTTTATGCTTCTTAATAATAGAAAGCTTCCTAGGCTATAATATTAGCTTCCTTAGTTAATGTTTATTTAAGGCATGTCATTTCATTCAAGTCATTAAACAAGCAGCTCTCGGTTGGCTGTAAGGGAGTCTAGAAATTTTAAAATTTCCATAATGTCGAGAAAATGTGTACAAAAATGGAAACTTATGTAGAAAAATAAGCATAAGTGAATAGCTTATGAAATGCCATAAATATTCCTGCTCTTTATAATATTTTGGTCATTATTTTCGGCATAATCCTCGTTAATAGCCAGTTTTAGGAGGTATATTGTTTAAATAATTATTTTTTACCATAGATAGAAGCAAGAATCATTTTATTTTTGATGTTTAAGATGGATTATATAAACACTTTTTGTTAACTTAGCAAAATGTACAGTGCATTATATATTGTTGGGATTTTTCTCCCTAATTTAAAATAAGAAATAATTAATTTTAATATTTAGACATGTACATGTACTAATAGCAGCTTGTGGGAATATAAACTTTAGAGCGATATTGCAATAAGTTCAATTAGACTAGTAATGACGAAAACCATAATAGGGATTAGTTTGCTTGTTTAATAATAGTAATGCATTGGACATTTTAGACATAGCCTGCTGTTATTTGCTTATTTGAAACATGTCAGTGGGGTTACTCCGAAGATATAAGAATGAATGGATGATTTATATATGAAACTGTTCCAATTAATAAACCAAAATAATTTTACAGTGCACTTATAAAAAAATCCTGATCGCGGAGGACGTACAGCTGATAGTTTTTTCGAATATACGAATATTTTCAAAACTGTATAGGTAAGCTGATACTTCATTTTAATTTAATCATTAACTTTTAATTTAGAATGACTGCAACGTATACGTATTTTTAAATGTTAAACATTTAAAAATTAATGTATATACTCTAGAACGATTTTACAAGAAAGCCTGTGAAGAGCTTTTAAAGAAAAATCAGCACTGTAGCACTTATAAATCACTATTTGGATATTGGAAGAATGATTCCAGGTAAAATGACTTAAATTATTATAGAATACCCTCGGGACAGAATGGAAGCGAAAAAATGAATGATCGATTGAAAAAAATTTTTATTGGAATGATTACTCCTATATTTTGAAACTAGTGGAAATATGATGCGAACAGAACAAGGATTCGATGAAAGGTATCTATTAAGATATTAATTTTTTTTTCTAAATTATTTTAATTTAAAGTGTTAAGAAAACATTAAGTATAAAAATAGGTGTCCTTTGTCACGTGATGTTGCTGGAAAAAGTTCATGTATCATAATTATTGCTCACTTTATTCCAACTCTTACTTCAGATCTCTGGAGAGAACAACGCAGTGGTAAAATCCAGTTCATCATTGAAATATTTTGTTCAACGACATTCTTGCTTCCCGCAAACATCGGTGTGTAATTTCTCATTTTTCATGAATAGCATTCCTGAAGTTTTTCCACGTTTCCAGATATTTCTGCTTGAACTCATTGTACTTATAGTTTTGAATAGTTGTATCCCCACAACCTTCCAGCATTCTGCGCATTCTTGAAGTAGTTCTATACAGTTTGAAGGCAAATCTGATGCAATTTGTTTGCTCATTAAACTCCATTTTAGTTTGTGAAAAAAAATCTAGAGCGACCCATTCATTGCTTCACAATTTCACAGCGAAAAAGATCTTTTGGATTTTCTCTACGGGTTAGGAAGATACTAGACTGTGAATAGAACATGTGGACATGATCATGCTTTTGTCCCAACATTAGCTGATTTAAATTAAAAATCGATATGTACGAAGACATGGATAGTTGAACCAAGCTGGCCAGAAGGTGTATATTTAGAAATATTTAGATTTCCAGTAAGTACGAGTGTAATCTATTATTCAAATCAAAGAGTAATCTTTTTTGTTTAGTTTTTATCTTGGAAATTTTTTAACTAAATCAGTCTAATACTGATTTTTTTCCTTTTAAGATCTGGGGTATATTTAAACTATCACACCGTATAAAATTCCTTATTTTATTACTTGATGTGCTTTCTTTAATTACTTTTGTCATCTCTCGGCAAATACGTTATGATCTTTACCTGTATTTAAAATGAAGACAATATTAATGTAAACATTAACAAAAATGTAATCCTAAACTACTGTTATGTTAAAATATTAATTGATTAACTTTTTTAAAAAATTTTCAGCTCAAACTCTCCTGCAGTTTCATTTTAATAAAAGAAATCGTCTTAAATATAATTAAAAATAGTTTCTACTAGGCTAACAATTGCATTCGTGGATGAAGAGAAACGGGTGATTCATCCTATTTTAAGAGGGATAGAAACTGCAAAATAGAGAAGTAAGCATTTGTCATATTTTCCTAATCAGAAATATTGTTATACAACCGGCAGCGAATTATTAGGAACCTCACTAATAAAACGTTGCTCTGCCCCATTGAGTGCTAAATGCCTGGCATGTAAAGTTTCACTCTGATAGTGGTATAGGCCGTAGTCGATTGGATTTGTATATCGGACTCTCCCAAAGATGTTCTGTTGTTGATCGGACGATTGCTGATCAATCATTGCAAAATCTGCATGTATTCTTCGAACCGCGTTGACAGTTCGGGCCTTAAGACATGGAGAAAAAATTGAAAAAATCCCCATCATATTCGGGGGATGCGTGGTCAACGATGTTTAAGTAATCGATAACAGATGTTGATCAACTCTCACTAAAGAACGCAGAAAAGTTTCTCCAAATCATGCCATTACCACCAAAGGCCATGGAAACTCATATTATTCTTTTAGATATTAATATTAATATCGGTGAAAGGATGGATCATAATACTGTTCCTATTAACTAAACAGGTGGTGGCCTTACAGTATAACAGAGGGACATCAGGAGTTCCAACTAGTTTCGCCATTTATTCCCTAGGGATATCATATATCCTTGACAAAGCTGGGAATAAATGGCGAAACTGGTTGGAACTCCTGATGTCCCTCTGTTATACTGTAAGGCCACCACCTGTTTTATTAATATTAATTATTTTAATTGTATTCTTTGTACTATATCGAAAACTTGTTTGGGTTATCTCTAAAACGAAAGAGCTCTTTATACCACGAAAGAAATCGACTGAATGAAGTTGTCATTTCCAGAGGAACATCGCTTAAAAGATCCTTTTAATCCAAATAAGTTTACAGCAGTATCTTTCACTCATGCATTTCTATAAGCATTTTCTGAAGATGGTTTTATAATAGAAACGCGTAATAAATTAAACTGTTACTCATTTATGAAAGAAAACAAAGGGAAATTACAGGCAAACCCCAGAGTAACACTTACCTGAAATATGATTTCACTCAAGTAATTGTAGATTTTGTCACGCAAAATGATAAATATTTTGCTATAAAGTGGTTTTAAATGTGGCAACCTTCGGAAAATCTCATTTTTGAGATTCTTTTTTGTTGGTTGCACATTTTAAAACCTATCCAGTCTTTACTCTGAATTCCCACAGTTGATTTATAGTCAATCATTTCAATTATGAATGTTTGAAGAAGAGATAAAATGCTCTTGATTTTATAGATAGTTCGTTGTTCTTGGTAGCAATGAGAATGTTTTTGAATTTTTGTATGGGATACAGTTTTCTTGATACCGCTTATTAGTTGAAATAAAATTTTAAAGGAACTCTTAATTAACTTCTCTACTAAGGTTTCTCACAATACACATTCGGATACAAATGTATCTGCATGGATGATATTTTCTTATTAATTTTGATGGGGATTAAACCGCTGTATAAAGTTATATTATAATTATTATATTTTATAATTATGTGAATCTAACAAATCTTATTGTTTTTCAGGAAATACGACTATTTTAATTCCAGGATAACGTTCCCGATAAAGTTCAGTGCGATTTCTGTTAAACTCCAGTTAATTCTACATCTCGAGATATCTTCTGGCGAAGATTAACAGAAAACTGATTAATATCCATTGAAGTTATTCAGCATTGCCATTTGTCGTCTCCAAATTAAAATTAAAATAAACTTAAGCATTGTGATTTTTTTTTGTTTTGTTGATTAATTATCCCAAACTTCGATATGGTTTATGAATCTTTATTCTTTAGTAATTTATAATAGCTTGAACAGTTTCCTTTATCCATTCCCATCTACACGGCAGAACAAAAAGTAATCTTATTGCTACTTCCATATTAAGATTACTTTTTGATTCTCTCTAATCTAACATTGTTTTATGTTCACTTAAAACACCTACCGATATTTACATATCACGCGTGAAGTTTACGCATTTTTCACTTTGAAAATCCTGATTTACTAATAAATCCCTATTTTCATCTTCAGAAATTTAGAAAATATGCACTAGCTGTCATAAAAAGCGGAGCACCCTATAAGTAACATGGGAACATTTTAAAGGAGTATAAGTAATCTGGCATAATCTGAATAAGGGTCATCTCTTTCCAGTGGTATCCGTACAGTTCAAATTAGTATCCTTATAATCCGAGAGCTATAGTCCATCCAGCCTTAGTTTGCGCGAAATGTGATGGCCGTTTCAATTGTTGAACATTGTTACAGCAAAAATTAAACAATACATAACAATTGAAATGTCCATTACATTTCGCGCAAACTAAGGCTGAATGGAGTATGACAGGTTTTATTTACCTTTGATCCCAAAAGCGCCGATGTGAAAGTCTATGTAATCGAAGTAAAAATCAGTGGTGGGCGAGGCCGACGAGATGACAAGGCCTGGAAGAGAAAGTCACCTGACCAAATGGGTGCTAATAACAATCTAAACTTCATTGTTTCCAACAAAAGGAAAAACATTAACATCCAAGATGGAGAAGTTCGGGGAGAAATTGGAGGCAGACTATGGTTCGGCAAACA
>JAHWFO010051609.1:14362-75481 GCA_023313115.1 Rhysida immarginata | reverse complement strand
CGCGACCCTAACGGATAAGCGGGTTTGAAAAGTAAGTAAGTAAGTATCCAAGATGGAGACAATGATTGGATTGTTGATATCACCCAATGACGTATATTAAAGATACTCCGAATCCTATTGTTGTAACTTGAAGCAAATTGAGAAGCTCCATGCCCAGAACCGTTATGGCTGAAAGTGAATGAAGATGATGCAAAACACATGGCTAAACACGAGAGTAGCTGATTAATAATTCTTTCACACTCCGATCACGGAGTGATAAGTTTATTTTTTCGTTTACTTTGTATTTGAAGTATTTTATTATATTTTATAAACAATTTTTCGACCATGATTTCAATTTCGTTTCGATTGTCTTTCAGTAACGTATTTTCATTTTAGTTACGTATTTTTGATTCCTGATCCTTTTTCTTGTCTGTGTGTACAGTTGTACGCAGTTTAACTTTGAGGATTGGTTTTGAATTAATTATTCCTCAGGCCCAAAATCTTCAAAAACAAATCAGCCAGACAGCTAATTACTCCACGGCTCACTCCTGCCCAGAACTATCATGGCTCAATTTGCTTCACTTTTTGCCGCTGTTAACAATAGGATTCGGAGTCTATCTTTAATACACGTCATTGGTCTGAAATTTGCTCTGCTCTCTTCGCTCTTTGTTTGATCTCCAATATTCAGAGACCTATTTATCAGAGCTATCTTTTAAATTTAAAATGTCAGTGCTACAAAATTTTGTAAAACCATCAAGGTGAAGGAAAAAAATTAAAATTCTTCAGATTTCCACCTGATGCACGAAGGTGAGTTTTGGGTTGCTATTTTTTTTTTTTTTTAATTCTTAAGTTAAGCTGTAAATGTTCCGTTCAAAAATACCAACGACAACGAGAAAGCGTTTTGTATTGATGTGCCTTGACATTTAAAAAGTAATTTAAGGACCTGAAGTTGAAGTTTTCTTTAATGACCTTTCATTAATTTTTGAAAACTGCATCTGGTGCTTCATTCTTTTCTGTTTGACTACCTCTAAAACTTGTACATATTATCTATGAAATTCCACTAAAATGGCTACCATTATTCCGTAAAAATTGCTGATTATACTAGCAGGCTCTTATGAAATTCAGAGTTTTCTCTGAAAACCAGTACCCTCTTTTCTTGGCATAGATTCATTTTTAAACGATTGCATCATTAATTTTTAAAGAAATTTTATACAAAAAACCCAGTATTTTTTTATTATACTCCAGTTCTTAAATCATAAAATTTATTATAATTTCAGTAGCCTGCCTAGTATTTTAAAGAATATTTTAACCTTAAATAGCCATAAGCCATTTTAATAGCAGATATTTTTGCTGACGGATCATTTCATTCACTCTTTATTTTTTTAGCCAGTGTTATTTTTAAAACTAATTGAGTAATGCAGATTTTGTTATCTATCTAGGTGTTTTTCTGATATTTCATGTATGTGGAACATGGTTACGGGTATCAGAAAGAGGGGATTTGCTGGGAAAAGATGTGTTCATTATACATTATATTTTGTAGAACCTTACAAAAGTTTCATATATTTTTGTTTGATTATATTTTGTAAAAAAAACATTTACTATTTTAAACGTTGTATTCATAAATTGCGAGAATAATTATAAATAATAATGTATATAAAATTAATTACATAATTCTGGCAAATATTTAAAAACTAGAAGAGGTACCCGGCGTTGCCCGGGATAATTACACTTGCACAAACTTTTCCTTTCATTGTTAGTCATGAGATATATATTGTTGGTTCATGCAGTGTCTTTGTGAATTGCGTGCTGATACCATTGTTGATACCTATTGTTGTACCAACTTTGCCTTGCATTGTTGGTCATGAGATATTTCTCATTAATATGCCTTGCCATAACCATGATTATCGATTTTTTATCGATATTTATTATTTTTCCGAAATCTGAGGTAGACAGTGACCTTCCTCATGCTTTGAAGGTCATGTATGCGAAATTTTTATCAAGATCGGAATAAAACTGTAGATTTGTATAAAAAACAGACAAACAGACCCACAGACCCACAAACATCCTTCTTTATATATATAGATTCTATTGGAACTGTCCTGTAAATATTGCATATTATGTTGTTTATTTTTTTACATTTTTGATGGGATAAAATTGGTCCTTGAAAAATGAATCTAAGTGTTTTTTATTACAGCGAAATTTTATGCCATAAAAACAGAATTTAAACAATTTGTATGACGTCAGTAATGAACGTTCCCCGTAGAACTTCCTTGGACTGTCAGAGGGCGCCACGTGACCAGAATTACAGAATTTCAATGGGCTAATCGTCAAATGGCAAGTCTCCTTTTACAATTGTCTCTGTTTAGGGCCCGAGGAATAATTAATTCAAAACAATTCCTCAAAGTTGCTCTGCATACAACTGTACAAACAGACACGAAAAAGGATCAGGAATCATTTTCCACAAAAATAAATCAAAAATACGTAACTTAAAGACGATCGAAACGAAATTGAAACAATGATCGAAAAATTGTTTATAAAATATAATAAAATACTTCAAATACAAAGTAGCCTAAGCGAAAAGATAAACTTATCAGTCCGTGATTGGCGTGTGAAAGAATTATTAATCAGCTATTCTTATGTTTAGCCATGTGGTTTGCACCATCTTCACTCACTTTCGGCCATGACAGTTCTGGCCATGGAGCTTCCCAATTTGCTTCAAGTAACAACAATTGCTTCGGAGTCTATCTTTAATATACCTCATTGGTTAAAACTTCATAAGTAGTCATCTCGAGGCCAACGAGATAAGGCCTGGAAGCGAAAGTGTGACCTGACCAACTGAGTGCAAGCAACAATTCAACCTACATTGTCTCCATCTTGGATGTTAACAATCAGGGTTTTCCTTTTGTTGGAAACAATGATGGATTGTTGCTAGCACCCAGTTGGTCAGGTGATTTTTTCGCTTCCAGGCCTTGTTAATCGCATTTCTACCAATAAACCCTAAATTATGACTGTAACAATATATGAAATTTTCGCGCTCAGGCTTTGAGTAGAGGCAAGGCTTCCTATAGAAAAGGCCTGCTCACTCAGACAAAATGGCGGTAATTGTTAAAATATTCCAATCGTCTAATTATTTAAACTATAGCAATACAAAATAATTCTCTTTCAAAATCTCAGTTTAGCTTAATAAATCTAAAATACATTATTATAATATTCTAATGTGATGAATATTGTGAATAAAAAATCATTGTGCATTTTTACATTCTGTTTGCTCAGCATTTAAAAAATATCCATCTCAGCTATATCATCTGCCAGCCTTCTATTGCCGCCATTTTGTTTGAGTGAGCAGGCCTTGTCTATAGGAGGCCTTGGTAGAGGTGGTGTTGCCCCGGCGCAGAAAAGTCACCTGACCATACTAGTCCGAGTAACAATGTATCATTCATTGTTTACATCTTTGATTTTAACAATCAATATTTTTTCATTTGTTGGAAACAATGGAGGTTGGATCGTTGGCCGGTCTACTATGGTCAGGCGAGTTTTCCGCGCCTGTCTTTCTCGTTGGCTACGGGGTATGACAATAAGATATCCAGCCCACACTAAGATCAATTACTAGGCCATATCTGGAGGGGAAGGGGACAACTTAAGTATGCATTTCAACCAAGTCCTAAGCTGTTAAACTCTCGAAAGTAAATTCTTATTAAACTAATCGGCCATGATTTATGTTCTGCAGTTATTTTTTTGAACGTGTACTGTGAGTTGATAATCTGGTCAAACGGCAAGATTAACGGCAAAATCTTGAAGGAGTTTCAAGTGGACACTGAGGACCGTAGCAATAGATGAACAGAGTAAAACTAGGGAAAATATGCTAAGTTGGGGGGGGGGGGGGGTCCTGGAGGCAGTGACAAAAAAATCCAACATGGAGTTCCCAAGGATGGGCAAACAATTGATCCATGTGCAGTGCAGTACATCAGTTCGTAACAGAATCTTCCCCAAGATGAAAACAAATTTGTAACGTGTTCCATGCTGGACTCCAGCATGTGGAGAACTTTTCTGAGAATTAAAACTCGCAAAAAATAAGTTTACGAGATATATATACTAGATATTTCTATATGCCCATAACTGTTAAAATAGCAATAAATAACTTTCCTGAAACTTTGCATTACCTTTTAAGGAAATGTTTTAAATAATGGTTCTTCTTAATGGAAAGAAAAACTTATTGGTTAATAAAGGGCAATCATTTCATGACACCAGCACTGCTCTTTTTCGCATTCTGGAGGGATAAATTACAAGACCTAGACTATCAAATTTTGAAACCATTTGCTTTTGCTCATTAAAAAATAAATTATTAAACTGAAGATAATTCTTCAATAATTTCGTAATTCTGGTGTTGAAAAGGGAAGGAAAAATTCCGCAACCAGAGCAGTGATAGCGATAGTCGTGTGAATTCCCCCCCCCCCCCCCATCCCTATTCAACATCAGAATTTTCATTAAAAATAAAATGTTAAATTGAAACTGAGGGTTTATAAAAATAAAGTAAAGGATTGTTTCCAGTTAACTTTTTCGAGTACAGTATTCCTTTCTCTCCAAACAACTATAGTTTTTAAAAAATGTTTGGCCGACCTAAAAAAAAATCGTATTCAAGAACAACAAAGGTCTCTGCCTTTTATTTAGAATTTCAAACAATAACTACAAAGTTCACATGTAAATGTTAGCAATAATTCATCCTTGCGATCCACAGGTTTCAAGATATTTTTACCTTTTTAACTCCCGTTTTTAATCAAATAAAATTATTTACAAATTTGTTCTTGGTCAAAGTGGAATAGATTGCCTTCTTTGAAAGACCATGTCATAAATTTTACAATCGATTCAAAACAAATTTAATATGCAGTTGCCATTCAAGCTTAAGTGGCGCTGCTCAGATGTCAACGTAAATTTTCGTTTTCACTATGAAGCCGGGTGATAGGATATCGACAACCGAATATGGCAGAAGAATGCTGGTAATTGTTTAACTTATTAAAGTCCCATTTGACGAATTGTTTCTTTACATATTTGGCAGTGAATGATAAATTCTTTTTCTGCAAATTGATATTTTGTATTTGCGACAAAGTACTGTTTGCTGATAATTTGACATTCAATGATTTTATGTTAAATTATACAAAACAAAAGATCATAGAATTTAATTTTATTTAGAATTTAAGGATTTCAAGTTGCAAGAATTACCCATTTGAAGTATGTAAACATAATTGCAATGCATAAATCAGATGTGATGACTATCCCACTCCAGTAAATATCTATCAAGCCCTCCATGTCGCAACTTGAAAATGTAAATTTAATCGTATGGTTTTGTTAAATAGTATATAGTATTATTGTGAATTGAGCTTAATCTTGATATATATATATAAATATAATTAAGGAATTTTTAATTGCAGATTTATACCATATGCTGTTCGAAATTTGTACATGTATTATGGAAAAGTATTTGATTGGCATGAAACATTAGACTCAAAAGGTAATGTGTACAGTTTATCAATTTTTCACATGGGGAAAAATTTTTTTCATGTTCTGATCAAATTAAATACATCGGATAGAAATGTGGTATTCCTTTTATGTAAGAGATAAAAATTACATTAAAATTAATACACTCCACCCCCCCTCGATTCATTTATAATGTATTCTTCCCGGAAGAATTAAAAAGGAATTAGTCTGTCCCTTGCCAACACATTCGTGCTTCCCGCGTGAAATATTGACTTTTATACATTTAGATAAATATTGTTTCTAAGATGTTTCCAAAGGCATCCCTTTATTTCTTGAAAGCCGTAAACATTTGGATATCAATCATCCTGGTGGACGCTTGCTTCCCATGAATAATGAATGACGCCGTGGTTCAAATGTTTTTTTCAGAGACGTTTGTAAAAGTCTCTGGTTTTCTTGCATAAACAGGAAGAACTCAAAATAGATTTTCGTCTGAATGACGAATACTGAAATTACTATCTGGACTTTTGAATTTATTAGTCTTGACTGCTAATAAATTCATCATAAGGTATTTGCAAATATTGGATAGAAAAACTTAAAAAGGCGTAATTGTAGTCATTCAATCATCGTCATCCATTTTTATAGATTTATGATTTGAGATGAACATTGCCTTTAAGTACACAAAATTATGAGGATTATTGCATAACTTTATTTCAATTTAGATCCACTCCAGTCTTAAGTTATTAAAAAATAAAATGCTAAACAGAAAATTTATAACTTTCCACTAGTAAACTTTTAAGTCATCGAATCATTACCATACAAAATTCGAGATCCATAACGGGCGTGTTTTTTATATTTGATTTCCACACACCCATTACTATTGTTAAAGAAAATCGTTTATTAATCTATTACAAAAAAGATCACAAAAATAAACGAGAAACTAATCACTATTAGATACATTCGTCTTTCATCTATTTTGAATTTACATAAATATCGCGGTGTTTCTGAATGAAGTCGACGAATATGTAGTTCTTCCATTAGTTTCCAATGCAATAATCGTCCTCCTTAAAAATAAGTAATTTATAGAGTTTGTTAATTTGAATGTCATTACAGCAATTGCATTATTTATATTATAGCGTGTTTAATTACTTACTAGCCTGCATGTGCCTTTATCACATATGAAAGCCTTCGGACAGGAGTGGTCTTGCACACGACGAACCTGGGCCGTTATGCATGCAGCTAAAATATTCTGGATTCCAATAATGAACAAGCCTATTAGTAGTAGCATTATGTACACTTTGTTAAACATAGCTTATACTTCCCGACCAAGTGTTCTTTCTTTAAATGTTATTGAGGAAGTCAAAATATTTCTTCTGATTGATGAAAACCGCTATGGAAATTGCTATCTTTTCTTGTCTGCTTCAATTTTTAATTTCGAACGAAATCGTCACAAGAATTTAGATCACGTTTTTCGTTAAATGAGCATGAAATCACGTGAAGTTATCTTGGTTCTCATTGTTGGTGAATATTTACAACAATTTGCATCATAGTGAACTCTGATCACATGAGCCACAGCGTACAGTTGAAGTCTGAATCATTTTATTTGAATACATTGAATATATTAAAATTAGTTAGGCTTAAGATCTTAAGAAGGAAATTGCTTAATCGCATAAATATTATACATGCACTTTCTTAAATTATATTTATTATTTATATTTTTTTTCCATTCTATCGTTTAAAATAACACTGTTCTGGGGGGGGGGGGGGGGAGAATGCTAGTTTCAGAAATTTTTAGCTGGGCTTTATGGTTTTGAGGGTGCTTAATTTGAAACCGAAGCCAGAAAATTTCTATCATCCACCAGTTTTCAGAGAGAAAGGTTTTATTTAAAAGTCGTATAACATTGAAAAAAATCTAATTTTATTTACTTACCATACCCTGATTAAAACGTTCACTAACGGTAATATTTCTGTTTGATGGGCACTTAAGCAGAAAAAAAACGTACACGGATTCTCTTGTATTCTTTTCGGAAATCTCTCGAAGAATCGTTGGGCATTATTTGTTAACATTGCTTGTTTCATGCCTCGAAATTCAAGTGAGATGAAGAAAGCGGATTTTTAAGAGACATCGGCGTTAATTGGACAATTGTTTATTGCCTAAAAATTTTTTTGCATACATTCCCAAATGTTTTCCACGTTCCTCTTTCTTTCTATTCAATTTTTCAAAAACGACTTGGATACGAGGACCAACATAAATTCCCTCTTTTACTTTTGCGTCACTCAATTGAGGGAATTTTTCCTTTAGGTAGCAAAACCTTCTCCTTCCTTGTCCATTGCTTTCACGAATCCAAGCTTGAATTGAAAATACAAGATGAATAATATGCAAGAATTTTCAGAAAAGAATTAACTTTTTTTGACAAACAGTGAGTTTTGCCGGAAAACTGTGGTTGATAGAAATTTTCGACCTTCAGATTTGTGTTCAGACTACATAAAAACAAAGGATTCATATTATTTTCTAGGACGATTTTGCATAAGGAATTACAGAAAAGTGTAATTTGCATTTTTTTTTAAATAATTTATGATATCCATGAAACGCGTAAATATCTTTGCTGTTGTTTTCGAAGTTTATAATTATTTATTCAAGCTTTTCCGTTCATAATTTAGTAGAAATTTATTATTGATGAAAATGGAAAAGAAAATTTTTCAGCCTGTTCTCGAACCATGAACTTTCAGCTTATCGCGCTGACGTCCTAACCAATTGACACTGTGGACATGAAAGCATTACGCTATTTACATGTCCTTCGGGCTGTTTAAAGTAGTTATCTATACTTGGCAAGTTGGGACTTTCTTTCCTCATAGCGTAGTATTCATTTTATTAAAGAATGGTTCGAGTCCAGGCTGTGGAATTTTCTTTCTTATTTTCCTCAATAATTTAAACATCTGAGGTATGGCATAGAATAACCCTCCTAGACCAATCTTGAGTTATTCTTTAATGAATGCTAGAATTCCAAGTAACGCTATCTGCTCCAACACGTAACTAACTTCGCCTGACTAAAGATAAAATGGAGATCGAAGAGCGCTGTATCAACGCCTCCTATAAAGAAAGCCTCGGCACTGAAACATCATACATTGTTACATCATCATAAGTCGACCAAATATAGGACTTATTATTGGTAGAAATATGATTAACAAAGGACGTTGTATAATATTACACTTAAGATTTACTAAAATCCCCGTGTTTGTCTCTGTGCCAGTCAAATTACAGTCTGTTTTTCTAATAACTAATTTTATTGTGTATAATACATATTTTATCCATTTTATGGTTGAATCCAAATTACGTTTTCACTTTCATTAATCCAATATAAAAATTGGCAGTATTGTGTTCTGCTTTCAGCAACTCATTTCATGCTGAAACATGTAATTTCATCCCTTATGTTTACGTTTTGTCTTCACATGGGATTCCTTTTTGAAAACAGAAATTTTGTAAAAATTAATTGCTGTTGCTAATATTTATTTAATTCTGAACATTTAAATCAAATTTAATCCTAAATCAAAATCTTTTGCTTAATTTACAGTTTCTACCAGTTACTTACCATTTGACATTTGCCATTGGTGCATTTGATACCCTTTGGACATGAATTGTTTTTGCCACAAGGAAACTTCCCCGACACTTTAATTGCTGCTGAAATATCTTGAAGGCACAAAAGACTCGTCAATACCAAGAATATTAATAACTTTTTGTGTAACATGGTCTATAAGAAAATATTTTTTACTTTGTAGAGATATTTTTTACAAACATGAAATTATTTAAGAACTAAAACGAACCGTTTCAAATGAAATTCTCGTATCTAGTTAATTCGAATTTCACTATTTCGTCACAAAAAATTAGCTTCGTGAAGAATTCGTTTGTATTCCTAGCCCATAAATGATTTAGAAACGAATGATATGACGAATGAAAAAAATAAAAATTAAAGAACATTAAACATGTCATTTTCGATGATGTTGAAAATTAATTCGAGCTTAGAATACACAATAACGGATGCAAATAACGGATGCCTCTGTGTAAGGTTAAATTTTATGCGTTTCATTCTATGCTCATAAAAAATGAGAGTGTATTAAATTTCCAAAATGTATAAAAAGTGCTTCTGTTAGCTGAATGAAATGAAAGTTTTGCTTTCTGTTTCTGAAATGAACTGAGCAGTTAATATTAAAATTGAATTTAAAGTCTTATTTTTGGAATTAATGTATATGTTAGGTACTCCTCACAAGTTGGGGGTATTTGAGTATTAAAAATTACTTACTTTTCCTTATTTCCGTCGTCATCTCCATCAAACGAAGCCCCGCCTACGGTTCTGACTGTACCTCTTTAGTGGTCCTCCTATAAGTCCCTTGAAATATGAAGCATTTCTGGCTTTGTCTTTCGGTTCGTCCTTCAGAATACTCGACAACGATTTTCGGCAATGCGCTTTATGTCGACTCAGAAAAAATACATCCATTTATACAGGGTGTTTCTAAAAATAGTTACCAAACAGTTAGGGAATTAAGGAAAACATAGCATGGGGGGGGGGGACTATATCATTTACCGGCTGTAGGAGAGAGAAATGATCACACTGGTAAATTATGATAATGAATGCACATGACAAAAAGATGTGCATGCATTAAAATTCCTGATAAGAGATATTCACACAACATTAATTGCAATCATTAACAAGAATTGAAATCTTCTGATGTGCTGGGATTGTTGGTGATGTATTGGTTGACCCATACATTCTGCCAGTTCGCCTCAATGGACATAACTACCTTGACTTTGTCGTTGGTGTGCTGCCCGAGCTCCTGGAGGATGTGGCGCTGGATTTTCTGAGACAGATGTGGTTCCAAAAGGATGGGGTGCCCGCACCCTTCACCCGTGTTGTGTGTGACCATCTTAATGACGCATTCGGTAATTGTCGGATTGGTAGAGGTGGCATGGCCTCCAAGTTCACCGGATCTTACTCCCCTCGACTTCTTCTTGTGAGGTCACACGAAGGCACTCGGCTATCGCACACCTGGCACTACCATTGAAGAGCTCGTTGCCCGCATTGCAGTCGCCAGCGAAGAAATCCGTGAAATGCGAGGACTCTTTTGGCAACATACGGAGATCAGTGTTGCGACGATGCAATGCATGTATCGAAATTGCTGGCGGATACTTTGAGCAGCTTTTGTAACCATTATTTTCACGTGTCAATAAACTAATTGATATTACGTTGTGTTTTTTCATTTGCACGTAACATCACTTCTCTCCCCCACAGCCGCAGTGGTAGGGTTCCGACCCCCCCCCCCCATGATATGGTAAAAACTGTTTGTTTTGGTGTCCCCTAATTGTGCGAAACGTCTGGTAACTACCTTTAGAAACACCCTGTGTATCCCTGTTTGAAAGATTGAATTTCTTCACATTTAACATCCTGAGGTCAAAACAGCCTTTCACAGTCTTTCACTCAGCTTTTTATTTTATTTTATTTTTTTATTTTTATTTTTATTTTTATTTTAGCTCGGGAATAGGTTATTTGGCTTTCATCTTGCTCTTTTGGTGCAGCCACGCATTGTGGATGTTGGGGTACACCAAAATATAAATATAAAAAAGGAATGATTGCATTTGGATCACTTCTCGTATATATAATGTTTCCAAATAAGAAATATATATTTGTGGTATATCTTGGAATCAATCCCAACATTGCAACCTCCACGGACTTGATGTAATACAAATGAGAAGCCACGGAACCTCTTGCTAACCCGCGTTATTTGATTCCAGCGTTATTTTCTAAGTCATTACAATAACTCCGTTTAGAATAAACATTTAAAGCGAAAATTAAAATTTATTGAATAATATCATGATATCAGAATCAGTTGTTTCTTAGTCATTATCATTATCCGTTATTCACATGCGATGGTTATTTCAGGACAATTGTTCTGAATTTTTTTTAAAGAGACCATTTGAGCTGTTTTTCATAATATGATTAAGAAATGCCTTATGAAAAGTTGAGTAATTGTGAATTATAAATTGACATATGCATCTTTTGGTGATCGAGAAATTGCTCAAGCATCAAACGATTCTTAAGATGTGCGGTTGATGAATATGAAATTGAAGATGAAAGCGATGTATTAAAAAAAAAAAACACCTGGGATATACGAAAGTGAAACATTATGATATTGTCTGGATTCGAGCTGGAGATAATACTAACTCAATCACTCTATACTTCAATTAGAACACCGTGTTATCTTGATATTCACCACAAAAAAGTGCAATACAGTATGATATCATGATACTAAAAAATTTTTTTAGTGCAACCAACTATCTCTCACATTTGAACAATTTCTTTCTTCGCCGATCCAATTGACCTTTATCCCCTGTATTGTGATTGGTTGCCACTAAACGTCACTGATTTTTTTACAAAATGCAAATGGCGGACACTGGACGTGTTAACGGCATCTGTTGACTATATCTTAAGTGAAAGTTTTAATTGTTGTTGTTTGATTTGATGATTTCCAGCTCGCATCTCCCTCTTCCAGGAGACTAGCCGTATGGGATGAAAGGATGATGATGAAAATAGACAAACACAAACATCCATGCCCTTGGCGGGATTCGAACCCGCAACTCGCTGGTTACGAGAGCGGAAAGACCTGCGCCTCAACGCTCTCGGCCACCGAGCCGGCTTGTTGTTGTTTAAAATTTTTCTTGCTATGGTTAAATATTGTTGTATTCCCAATTGTCAGAATGAGGAGAAAGAAATAAACATCATTAGAAAATAATTTTATAGGTAATTTGGAAATGACTATGAAATTAAAATTATGAAAGGTTATCAGTAAACATTTAAATCATTATATTTTGCAAATTTCAGGTTAATAATGTATGTTAAATTAATAAAGATAATAATAAAAATCTTTAAAGTAGTAAAAACCTATGAAAAATGTAAAAAAAGTGAATTTTACTCAAATCACAAATGCTTACAACACGACCAAGGGACGCCATTTTTTGTGGTGTCACATGGGTAGTCAAGGCTACGAATGCTAAGCAAGTGTGTGAGAACGAGAGTTTATGATAAAGGTCAATTAGACTCGCACTGATTTTTTATAAGCGAAAATCAGGGTCCGAGAGCGAGTGGGACACGGTATAGACGGGGTACGCAGGAAGTATGAACGCGCATACACCATTTTCTGTGCCTTCTTTTACTTCCGACCATAGAATTGTCTGAGGCATAAAAGAGTAAACAACGAACGAATTAACCAATAAAAATGCCGTACTGTGCTGCTTCTTGTTCAATCAATTCGCAAAACGGAAAATTTATTGGAATAAAGTAACGTTTCATCGATTTCTGTGTACCGTTATATGATCTCCGACTCGATAAAAAATTAATGATAAATCGCGGCACTCTCCAGTCAATCTGAATTATTTCGACTTTTAATCATAGCCAACAACGAAAGTTCAGTTATTTCGAAACCGGAAATACGTCTAGGCACGAAGTAAGCTAATGTTTGTAAACACGCACCCCGTCTATATTGCTATACAGGGTGTTTCATAATTGGTGTCCCGTCTTTAGGTCCAAATAACGACTCAAGAGGAACAGGTGGGGGGAAAATGAATATTGATTATTTGGTTTTAATGTCCCCTAATTCAGAATAAAAGCATTTCGCGTCCCTGGGGGTGAAGGGGTAAATTTTGAAAATTTTAATTTTGTAGGGGTAGGGGTTAGACCCCATGTGTTATTTAGAAAGTTGTAGAGCATCATGTAAAATGTGGGTTTAGCAAAAATCCCGGTGAAAAAATTTCATGCCTTGCTCCCTTTATCGAGTGGGTAAAGTTAAAAGGTATGGCTAGCCGATGTGGACAAAAACCTTACTTATTAGAAAACAGTAGGGCCTACATTTGGAAAATGAATGAGAATGAATGAGTCGTTACCCTGAAAAGCTTTTCAAGGTAACGACTCATTCATTCTCATTCATTTTCAAATGTACTGTTTTCTAATAAGTAATAAAGTTCTAATAAGTTTCTAATGAGTTTTTCTGTTTTGTCTACATTAGCTAGCCATATCTTTCACTTTACCCACTCGATAAAGGGCAGGGGATGAGATTTTTTCACCGGGTTTTTTGCTAAACCCACATTTTACATGATGCTCTACAACTTTCTAAATAACACATGGGGTGGAGAAATTCTCGATCTGCGGGCCAGGTTCCCGTCTCCCATTGGGCTTTCAACCGTGACAACTTGGTTGTCTTTAAGACACCTTGAGACAGCTTGAGACAAATTTTTTTTCGAATCTTTCGATATTGAGTGATACGTTGGTAATAAAAAACAAGGCGATTCACTCGAAAGAGGCCCCAAATATTCTTAATAACTCTCGCTCGATTAAGCAAGCTGAACCAAAAAAATACACTACAAACCTTTTTCAATTGACTACGTACGTGTAATCAATTACATTACATGCGATGCTCAATGTGATCTCAGTTTTCTGCTGGACACATTTCAATGCGGCATCCACGATACAAGATGACCGGCAAGGATATCAGCGGGAATGGCAGCAATTTCACATTGGATATTTTCTTTTAAATTTTCTATAGTACTCAGGAGCACATTTTACGCTGTTTCATTCAGATTGCGTCGTCCTTGTGTGGTCATTATAGAATATTCGGACCTCTTTCTAGAATAGCAGTCTTACACAGATGGTAAACAGTACAAAATGTAATAAAACAATTCTTTTTAAAACTGATATATTTCAAGAAATCTAGAACCAAAACAAATTCAAGTTGGCGATGGACGAAATCACAAATAAAGAGATTCAAAAGAATACATGCTCCAATAAATGTCTATTTTCTAATCACAAAGTAAAGTTTGATTTTTAGAATAAATCTTATTTTTTTCAATCACAAAGTAAATAAAAGTCATTAATGCAAATGAACTTCAGAATTAGCATGACGAGAGTCTTTATTCCTTCTTCATTGCAAATAAAAATTAGAAATATTGCCATTATAATAGTCTATTTAATACTTGATAATTTTTAGAGCTAATTCCCGAATATGTTTTCTATGGAATCAAAACTGATTAAGAAAGAATCAAGTGGTATTTAATTAAATTTTAGCACCGTCAATCTTTCTTCAATTTCGTCATCCTCGGCTCCAGTTTCTATCGTTGTCTAAAAATATTGTAAAAGTTCTTAATATGTTAAGAAAATCTGAGAATTTATTCCTTAATCATAAACTGTTTACACAAACTACTAATATAGGATTTTAAACACTTTAAGAAAACATTTGCGTGTAATTTTAAGTCACGAAAATATGAATGTATGATTTCAGTTTTAACTGAATCATTACACTCTATATTAACTATTTAGGATACACAGACTTAACCTATTTTCATACTTACTATATAAGTGGGAAATTCTATAGCATTTCCCTGTTGAAGTACAGTTGAAGCCAAATGGACACAATTTCCCGTGGCCGCAACGTATCTTTACAACTATCTGGAAACAAGGATGAACAAGAAGAAGACCCATTAGTATAATAAGCAGTACATTTTTATAAAACATAATGTTTTGGATTAAACATATAAAAGATTTATCTGTTCAGGGTTTCTTTTAAGGATTTTCTAACAGCAACTCGTACTTTCCTCTCCGCTTGTGCATTTTATTTCTAATTTAATTGCTTCGACAAGGGATTGCATAGTGGTTAAATAGAAATAAAAGAGAAAGAAAAAGTATATAAAATGTATTCACTATTCTTTGAAAGGAGCAGCTATTAACATCACTATAAAATTTTAGCTTATTCTTATAGAAGACTCGAAAGATTAATATAATTTTCAAGATGTAATTATACATGGTAAGGCATTTACCTTGAGACAACTGAATATCTCGGAAACTAAGCATTGTCCGAAAAAATGTCCAAAATCAAAAGTGAATTATTTCGCGGGGGAAATTCATTAGTTAAAAAGTTACACCCCCCCCCTTGCGAGGGGGGCTGGGGGAGGGGGGTAACTTTGAAATCTTAAATAGGAACCCCTATTTTTAATGGTATATTCAGATTGTACACAAAATTCGAGAAATGTTTTATTCTTGGTGTTTTTTTTCAATTGATCCAACAGTTAAGGAGATAGAGGCCTTGAAAGTGTGGAACTTTTAAAGTTTTGAATCCAATTTTATCGATGAAGACAAAGGGATAGAGTGGGTCTTACAGACATTCCTATTCTACTTTTTAATGGTCTTTACGAATCCGAAGTCAGAATTTCAAAAATTCAAAATTTTTAGTGCACACGTAAACTTTTGGGGGCAGCAGTCCTATGGAGACAGAGTCTATGCGTGTGTATTGAAAAATATTGGATTTTTGAAATTCTGACTACGGATTCTTAAAGGCCATTAAAAATAGAATAAGAATGGCCTGTAAGACCCACTCTCTATCTCTTTGTCTTCATCGATAAAATTGGGTTCAAAACTTAAAAGTTCCACACTTTCAGGGCCTCTATCTCAAAAACGATTTTTCCTCATCTCTTCATTCGAGAACATGCTCCTTAAATTGCCAGTTAATGTTTTAAAATTTTAGTTCTCAATTGCTGTAGCAATCGGAAGTTATCAAACTATTTTGCAAGAATTTTTCTCTCCACACAAAATAATTTTTTTTTTCACAACCATATTTGTTTTTATTTCTCTTTTTCCAAGAAATGCTTCTTCCTTGTAGTTGGATTCAGGAAACAATGATTCCATTCAGATTATGTAATGAAGAGAAAGAATCGAATAGCATTGGGCTTGAAACTCCACTTAGCAGAATGACATAAACATTTATGATCCTCTTAAGACAGAAATACTATTAAAATAAGCTAGCACATGTCTTTAAATTATTTAATTTATCCCACTTCATAAATTTCTTTTTTTCAAGGTTACGATAAGCTGTTAAGTTGATCTTTATTTATTTGAAATCCAGCTAATTTACATCGCTGTTTTGTTTACTTAGTATCTATTTATATTATTGTATTAAATAATTTTAAAATAACATTCGTTATTGCGCTTTCAAAACGTCATCTAATTTTTAAAATCTAGTTATCACTTCTTGAAAAGCTAACTTAAAATAGGTCGTATCTCTTTTTTTTTCTTCTGTTGTTATTAATTTTTGAATTAAATAATTTTTTTTTTGCAAATAATTTTCTGTGGAGATTATTGATAAGTTATAGACTGATGTCATTCGACAAAAGGAGATCGTACTCATGAGTGCATGCTTGCCAAGGCACAATGTCCTATATATCAATCTGTAACCAATACAATACACATCTTGTATACCGAAAGGGGTTATACTTATCGAGTCGATAACTTCATCGTTGATTAACCAACTAGGATGCATAAAGAAGCGAATTATCGGTCTTGAATATTATATATGCAAAACTAAAGCTCAGTTAATAGAAACTTCGGTGTGTGAACAAAGTGCGTTTAAAAATCCCTCATTGGCATTACTTCTATTTTAATTGATTAGAGCGTGTTTAGAGAGGGAGAACAGCTGTCCATTTAAATGGCAATTGTGTCAGTGGTAATTGATCTGAAGTTATTATATAAATAGAGACCAGGGTTGCCAATTACATGAAACTTTCTTTTTTCTTTCTAAAAACTAGTAAGCATCATTAATGCCTTCTTGCGTAGGAGTCAATTCCGCGATGATTCGTTATAAGAAGACGAAGCTAATTGATGAAAGGGTCTGTCGTCTTCTATCGGGGTTTCTGGTATGTCACCACTTCTTTATTTTGACCTCGACGGAGAGATATTTTTAAACTTTAGGAACGCTTTCTTGTGTTTCAGGGAAGGCGATTAGCAAGCTGGATCAACAATTCAGAAGACGAAGAAAGATTTCGGATTCTTAAATTGTAAGTTTCATTTCCGTTATGTACTTTCCTTATATCAAACTTGATAATTAAAATTCTAGGCAGTCCATTTTTCTTAAATATTTAAAACGATTTATAAGTGCTGCCTTTCTTGAATGGCCGATAAATAATAATAAATAATAATAATAATTATAAACAATGTTGAATGGCCGATAAAATGAATGTCTAAATAGAGTAATTTTATTTATCAGAGTGGGCTCTATCTACTAATCGTCAGTCTTAATCTTTTATTTTTGGCAAAAGTTTTAAAAGAAATATTGGCAGCGTTAATATAATAATAACTTCAAAACTGACGCAACATGTTTTATAGATAAAGCGATAGATAAAAAAAAACTAATTTTACTTTTTTTTAAACAAATCTAAGAAGCTCTTTGTCATTCATATGCAAATTAACCTAAAAATTTAATTAAAAAAAAGATCATGAGCATATTTAAAATTTAAATGTCCTATCGTTAGAGCTAGCCATAGATCTTATTCAAATATTAATTAATTTTCTTTCATAATGAAATTTGAAAAATAATTTTCTTTGTTATAAAAAAACGCACAAAAAATATTTCCATTTTTATATGATGAAATAAAAACTTGAAAATTAATCTGCCAGTTCTTTATAATTGTTTCATCTTTTTAAAAAAAATTTTCTTTCGTGAAAATTATTTCTGTAATGCCTGAAAAAGGCAGCGCATATGAATAATTTCAATTCAAATGAGGCCACCAGCATCGCATCACCTGACTTAATAGAATTGAATGACTTTTTTCGACCTCTTTAACCCTTCAGTCGACTGTAGCCTCATTGAGTCATCTGTTGTGTTTTTGTTTCATCGCAACACTGAACACTTGCCTTTTCCTTATTACTCTATAATCATGTTATTCGCCATCAAGGTTAAGGCCTTCGGCCGACGTCAAGTACTGACTACCGAAAGTCGTCTCATTTTTTCTATTCTAATTGCTTTTTTCTCAATAATTACAATTTTTAAAGATGATAATTCAAAATACTTGCCTTTAATAATAATAATAATGATAATAATACTCTAAATTCCAGGTTTAGCAATAATGTGATTTACCGTAAGTCTTCCTATAAATATGTCCACCACTTTCGAGGTGCGAAAAAGTGTGCTTTTGGCTATACTGGGAATTCTTTTGGGATTCCTTTTCGGATGTCTTTTTGGATATTTCATTGCAAGAAATAAGTTGGTGGCATCTCAAGAAAAAGACCTGATACATTCTTTGTCTGTGGATAATTGGAATGACAATCCCGACTTTGCAAAATATCTCATTGAAAACATACAACCAATTAATATAAGAGAAAATTTAAGGTATGTGTGCTCTATTTGTACAGTTCCTTCGACAGTGTTTTATCATCCTTGTTACATCTGTTTCTAAAACTTTATATTACAGCAGAATTCTTCGTCTATCTGTTTTGAAATAAAAGAATTCATGGATATGCTTGATAATCTTAGGAAATTTAAATAAAATCTAACAGATGCATGCGCTGAGTATAATTCGCAAAAAAAAATACTTACCCCTCACTATTCAACACTTGAACTCTTTAATCCATTATAGAGAATGTGCTAAAGAGCCTCACCTTGCAGGAACTCCAAGAAACGTAGAATTAGCTAAATTCATTCAAAAAAGATTTTTGGAAAGTGGTTTTGATACGGCTGAACTGGTGCCTTATGACGTTTTACTTTCTCACCCCGATCCACAGAGACGAAATATGGTGAGTAACAAATAACATAATCATGAGATAGTAATTCTACTCACCTGTACGAGGGTAAGTCAATATACGAGGTAGGTACTAAAAGTTCCCGAACTTTGCTTCGGAAAAAAATACGGGACAGCATATTTTAAGTACTCTGGCCTTCGAAGTAATGCTCTTTGGCAACTATATACTTTTGCCAACGTTCATACATTTTGTCGAAGGTGGGCTGTAGACCTTTGTTTGCCACCTACTTCGGAGCTTCCGTCGCAGATCCAAAGATGTGGACATTTGCGGCAAAAGGCGTCCCGCAGGCATTTCAGAATGTATGTTAGCTGATTGTACCCGTGATGAACAAGGAGCCGTAATTCGATTTCTGTGGGCGCAGAGCAATTCTGCTGAGCATGTACAGGGAAATATTACCTGTTTATGGCAACAAATGTTTATCCAGGAAAGCCGTTCACCAAGTGAACTTTTGTTAGATGACAACCTTGTCCACACGGTGCCAATATCACAGAGGCTCACATATGGTCACTAGCTTGGAAACGACTGGAACATCCGCCCTATAGTCTGGATTTGGCACCATCTGACTTGCACCTTTCGGCGCACCGAAGAATCTCTGGATAGTCACCGGTGGCAACGACACCACCCACAAACTTTCTTCGCAGCCGTCTTTGACGGATCGTGAAACTCTGGGATAAGTGCCGAAATGTTCATGGAAATTACGTTGAAAAATAAACAAAATTTCATCAGGTAACTATTTCAACTTTCATTTCTGTGTCATTTTGCGACTTATATATTGACTTATCCTCGTACATTTGGTATTCGTTCCTTTTAAACTTTATATGCCAGCTTTGAATCTATATATCTTGACTCTTATAGAATTTGTATTTGCGTACTCGCCTGCCATTAGTATAACTCGCGCACGTTTCAATTGATTGTGATCAAAACCGGTTAGCCTAGCAATCTCGTTGTTCTTGATTTTTTGTCTTCATATGAAAACGGTGTTAGATTCAAAAGTTAATTTAAAAATTTCTTGCTTATGCCTGTTACTCATAGCCAGAATTTATGATGGGGGGGGAGTCAATTTATGTAAAGAATTATGTGGAAAAATGCACTAAATAGCAATACTCCAATCTTTGATGAATAAAGCCAATCCAATACTCCAAAGTTTTGCCGTGTACATCTTATTTTCATCAAAAATTAAGTATTTGTATTATTCAGTAAATACCCCCCCCCCCCCTCCTCGGCTACGCCCATACAGGAAGAAGTAACAAGGATCTAGCAAATGAACACTTCAGAATAACTATTTTCAGAAAAGACCGGCAGCATCGCAAAATCAAACTTCTCCTGTCACGAAAGCGTCTAGTCCAATAACCTTCATCAATTTTAAGAATATTCATATAGTATCTATTGTACAGAGTGTTTCAGAAATAGCGGGAATGAACTCCATTATTGAGCCTTTGTGCAGACAACAAAAAACGTTTATTACAACAGGGGTATTGAAGTGCATGGTTTTATGACATGTATCCACGGGACCTTTTTACATTTCCCTAAAGGAGAAGTTCAAAGTGTCCTTCCCCTGTGTGAATACAGGCCTCAGATTTCCGTCTTATGACCCCACAAAGACAATCCCAAATTCCTAGATTATTATTACGTATTTCCTCACAACCTGCCACAATTCGATTCTGAACGGTTTCCATGTCCAGCATCGGAGAAGAATACATCAATGATTTTAAATGGCCCCAGAAGTAGAAATCGATAGGGTTCAAATCAGGTGAGCGTGGAGTTTCCTGATTTGAATACATATCGCATCGTACAATCTGTCACCACCTGCGGGATGCAAGTTCCGATGAAGGCCATAACTCGGAAAACGTGCATTTCCGACCCATGTTGTAAAATACGCTTTTTGTTGTCTATATATGGGGAGTTCATTCCTGAAAAATACCCACTACTTTTGAAATACCCTGTATAATAATGTATTATTTTTGTAAACACTTATATCAATTTACGGTAGAACGTCGATTAATCGAATTCCTGCCTATTTCGTAGTTTCAGTCTATTGCTTTCTGCTCAGGGGCTAAAACTTCCAGAATTCGAATTTTGTTGGAGGAAAGTTGGCCTTTATAAATTGAATTGATATCAGTTTATCAAGTTAGTTAATTAGTCAGTTCTGATTTCCCTATTAGAAGTTTTCATAAACGGTTCTGATCGATTTTCTTTCGTAAGCAGTACTGATTAGTTTTACAAGTGTACTGGATTCCAATTGGCCAAATAATCGTGCTATCCAATAATTTGCAATATCAATTGAATAAGTACGCGAATTATGTATTACATAAATAAATTTCGCATTGTTGTATTTCCACACCAACCTCTGATATTCGAATTTTATTTCACCTCAATAAATCGAAGACCTCTATAAATCGAAGACCTCTATAAATCGAAGCATTTATTCTTCTCTTGAGATTCGATTTATCGAGGTTCTACTGGTGAATTTGACGACCTAGTGCAGTTATACGTATAGATTAATGATAATCGCAGTACATAATGTACGAGGGTTATTCGTAAAGTAAGGTCCATTTTGCAATAAAAACAAAACTACTATAAATATTTTCAAAAATTATTTTTTACCAGATTTTATATACCTTTAACTATTTTTCCACATAGTTTCCAAGTTTATTTAAGCACTTTCCATAGCGCCCAATGTACTTCTGCATGATCACTTCATAGAAGCTGCCGCCGGTGAAGAAAATCGCGGAGTTTTCACTTGTTCATCGTCGCTGAAATGCAGGCTGCTAATGATCTCTTTTAGCTCCCGGAACAGGTGGTAGCCACCGGACGCGAGGTCCGGACTGTAAAGCGGGCGGACAAAACTGTTTCCAACTAATCAGATATTTTATTTGGGCTGTTTCCAACTTGACCACCCGCCTTACAATCTGGAACTCGCGTCCAGTGGCTACCACATGTTCCAGAATCTATGAACATGGGAAGCCTGAAGTGATCATGGGAAAGTACATTGAGCGCTATGACAAGTGCTTAAATAAAATTGGAAAGTTTGTGGAAAAATAGTTAAAGGTATACAGAATCTGCTAAAGAAAAAATTTTGAAAATATTTATAGTAGTTTTGTTTTTATTGCAAAACGGATCTTACCCTCGTATGTAAGGTTTACAAAAAAGAATATCGCAGTATGAACAACATTTTTATTTCTTGTAGCGATGAGGTATGAGGAGAAATTTGCATTGGATGAAAGAAGAACTGTCCAAGTTTACGCAACTTAAATTACAAATGCTCAATGTTCACTCCCCTGGTGAAACGAGAATATTCAAACTGCGATATTCTTTTGTGTATAGTTTGTATATAGAGGATCAAAAATTGTATATCGAATTACAGACACGCTCTGTAAGACAAAATCTTTTTGAATGTCACCTTCTAATAATATTCTATTACATATAGGTAGAGATATTAGGACCAAATGGAAAAGTCGAAATGACCATCATTCCTTTGGAACTTCCTCTGAGAGAAGGTGATCGTTCCAAGACTTTGGCACAAGCCTTTCATGCATTTTCTCCTAATGGAACAGTAGAGGTATCATTTATTTGACTCCTCAAAATCAGTGTCGTGCAAATCTTATTTTTTGTTTAATCTAAAATTTTAAGATTTCTAGTGCGTTTCTACTAACTTACTTACTTTTCAAACACGCTTATCCGTTAGGGTCGCGGAGGCAGCAGCCCTATGGAAGATCTCCAGCGATCGCGATCATCCGCCATCAGGCGCGTGTTCTCCATGGTAATAGCCAAACGACTCGAACCCAGATTCTCCATGTAGTCCAGCCACCTGGTTCTAGGCCGACCCCTTGGTCTCTTACACACCGGCTTGGAAAATAACACCAGTATCAACTTCTTCTCCTTATAAAAAAATATTGATCCAAAAATAAAAGTTTGGAGAAAGCCCCTTATCGTTTTGAGAGCAACTGAAATTCAACTCATTCTATCGGCGATATCTTTCTCAATTTTCACGATATTTGCTTGGGCTTTTTATAAGAGTAGCTCTATACATTTGGCTAATAAATTATGCAAAAGACAATTTGGTAATGCATGCGCATGCGCAGTTAAACATTATTTAGTAAAAATGCTCATATTTCATCAAATATTTTTTTATTCTGATTGCAGGGTGTTGTCTGTACTGTAGTTTGTCAAGTTTCCTGTAAATGGCATTGCATTGGGTTGAAAATCTTGGGTGTTATAAACAAAAAACTTACAAAAACATTTCGACCTTTTTAAAGAAAGCTTTATATCTCCATGAATGTACGTGCTATTCTCATACAAATGAACACAGAAAAGTAAAACAAGCCTCTTAAGCATATGCTACAGCTACATTGCATTTCAAGCATTATTTTTTACAGGGTGATTCCAAACATTATTTTTTGGTTCACTTATTTGCTGGTTCCCTATTTGCCTTCGGGAGAAAACCTTCGCTGAAATATATGAGGTGTAACATCCTTTTTACACCCCTGAAATTTCAGGATAATTCGTCAAGTATTTTTCTAGATATTTGACAAAACGTCTAAAACCGAAAGTGTCCAATTACTTTTTTCCAATCAGTGTAGTGGGATAACACCTGCCAAACTTCTCAGAAATCTCATTTCGGCCGCTTGTTACCCAAGACTCATGACCATGGGTGAGAATGGGGGCAAAGATAGATTTGAAAACGGAGAGCTTGGCTTTGTTTCCCAATTTAGGGATCGCCACAGTTCACGTCGAGCATCCAATTCTTTATCCTGCCGCCCATCACTCGTGAATGCAATCCCGAGATACTTGAACTTCTTCTAATATGGAGAGCGCACTGAGCAGGCTGTCTTGAAAGGACCAGAACCTCGGTCTTAGCCACCGTTTCTACTAAGGCTTCTAATTGTCTAATTAAGCACATCACCTTACATCTGTTGGACCCTCTCAAGCCCTATTACTGCTCGAACTCATCATGAACTCCACAAGCATCCCCCCCCCACTCCTACGTCATGGAGCAAGCTGGACTGTTTATGAATTTGGGCGCTGGTTTTGTCGTCCTCATCCCACAGATGATTGAACGGATTCAGATCTGCAGATTGCGACGGGCCATGGAAGCACAAAATCGGACACTTAATGAACCAGTCGACTACTATGGAATGGTGAATTTTTCTGTTAAAATATTCTTTTCATAAGGAGAAGATGATGTCCACGAAAGAATAAATTTGATCAGCTATACGGCTTCTTGCATCAACTATCATGCCTTTTTCGAAGCCGCTCAGATTCTTACCTTTGCCCATCCTTCATTCGCTAACTCACGCAAAATATTCAGAACATAGCCTAATTCACTAATTCATCCGCTTTCTTGGGAGATGGTGTGCCTAAAACAGTAGCCCTCAGTGTACACTCCTCATAAATTGTACCGATTTTTTCAATAAATTTTTGTTAATAAATTCAATGGGTTAGAATGAAATTAACTTTTTATTCTAAATTCTTTATTGATTTAATTCTTCCTTTAGGGGGAGGTTGTTTTTGTGGACGAAGATGAAGTTGACAATTTGAACTATTGGGAAAGTAAATACGGCAACATTTCAGGAAAGATTCTTTTAGTGCCTGCAGCGCATGGTGAGATTGCATCCATAGTTAAGGTAAGTCGCTGAATGATTACAGATGGACTCTAGTGTACCTTTAATGGATTATGCCAACTTTTTAGGGAGTCCTGTTGATCCTAATTCCTAGTATACAGTTGAAATAAGTAGAACATGTAGGGTGTACATGTATCCATTCATTGTGTTTCCTTCTTTAGGAAGCAGCAGAATTCGGAGCTGTTGGTATTCTTACTTTTCCTTATCCAGACACGTATTCCTACATGGACGATCCCGACAATCACTATCCCAGATCGGGTAATCTTCCTGGTTCAGGAATGGTTCATACAATCCTACGTGAAGGATTTGGAGATCTACTTACACCAGGAATGCCGGCTAAACGTAAGGCAGTACATTATCTCTATGTTCGTTATTTGATGGCTGAAATATTATAATATCGATGTTAATTGGCAATATTTTATATATTAATGTTTTCCATTCGTTTTCAAATATCTTAATGCTAATGGTTTATATTCAATGATGTAGTTCAATCTTTTTTTATAGCCTATATTTATCGCAAGCCTTTAGAGAGTCTTAATCTTCCTCCCATTCCTAGTCAGCCTCTAAGTTACAATGATGCCAAGAAGATCCTGAGGTGAGAAGAAATCAAATATAAAATACCGACAAGAGAGAGTATTGCGGAGGTATCTCTGCATTTTTTGTTCTTAACATTCTTCTTAACAATATGAATTATAGTTACTGTAAAAGCAGTTGCATATTAAATAAATTAAATTGCAGGGCGATTCAAAAAGGACTTTAAAAGTAATTGGAAATTTATTCATCAAACAGTGATTTTGGTTTGTTGCGACTTCCATTTGTGATACGGCAGGCATCCAATCTGAAGCCATTTTCATTCCAAATTCGAACCAGTACATCGGGCGTCATTTCTACAAAGGCGGTGTAAATTCGATTTCTCAGCTCAGCAAGATCAACAAGTAAAGAGCTGTTACAAACAGTGATCTTTAATGAAACGCCATAAGAAAAATTCGAGAGGTATTAAATAAGATCAACGAGGTGGCAATGCAAATGGTTCTGCACGACCAATCCACCGACCTGGGAATCGTTTATCAAGGAAATTCCGAACTTCGATGCTGAAGTGAGGTGTTGCCTCTTCTTGCTGGTAGTGACGGCGACCATGTTGCTCATCTTCTATGGAATGAGAAAATTTTCGAGCATGCCCTGTTTTGGTTCTCTCCATGAAAAAGAACACTTTCTTTAAATTTTCTGAAGGCACAAAACATTCACTTGTGGATTTTCTGTGCATTCACTTTTCTCGATTTTTTCTTGCTGCTGATATAAAATATTGAGTCATCGCTAAAGATTACGTTCTCCAGGACTGTCTTATCGTATCTTCTTCAATCTAACATTTCCGCTCAGAAGTACTGGCAACCAACTTTATTTACATAACCAATTTCTTGTACTGTGGTAAGTTTACATGGTTCCTTTTTAAAGTTATAAAGTCCTTTTTTGAATCACCTTGTATTTAATATGTGCAATAAATGTAGAAGTGTGCTGAATGTGATTTTTGAAAAATTATGACCTTCAAAAGTGACAGAACATGTATAAAGTAAATCTCTTGACTCTACCTTTTTGTCAAAAAGCGTGGAAAGTCTATAGATGGTCTTTTTTACATGGTTGAATGTTCTTTGTGGAAAAGCGACAGATGAGAATCAATAAAGAGAAAACAAAGAGCCACGCGTTTGAGATGGATGTTTGTCACATCACACAATAATCATGCTGAATTCTTGGCTGGACTTTCTCCAGACAAGTATGGATCTGAGAAGACGGCACGATGCCGTAATCTGAAATGCGTCCCACCAACTCAGTTACTCCAGTTTTCTTTCACAATGTTAACTGTGCTGCGAAATAGTTTCCGCTTTGCTAACTCTCCCATGTTATTCATGATATAACATCTGACATCTCGAAAACCTATGATACAAAACCAACTCGTGGAATTGTTCAGGGATCAGGGATTGGCCTTATAATGTTTGCTGTCGCAATTTCTTCGATCTGTAGATTACAATTTAATTTAAACGACAACATTTATTTAGCACCAAAAACTCATCAGATCTAGAAGATATTGAATACCAACTCAATCAGGATTTAACAGCTTTATCGAATTGGTACTTCAAAGAAAGTTTGAGCCTTAATAAGTCTTAAGACCAAAATTCTTATTTGCGCAAAAGACGAGAAAGTAAAAAATTTCTTAAAAATCTTAAGAATTTCTTAAAAATCTTTTCGTTGTAATGAGATGATCGATCAAGTAATTACATCGTTATTACGGAAAAGTCATCTTATAAAACGGATAAGAACCTTTTCTACAGTGAATCATTTATGTCAATTTATTACCGCCACTATTGATCCTATATTAACAGTGAGTGCCTTATTTTGGTTTTCTTCAGCGGTTAATATTAAACAATAACTGCAGCTTATAATGGCATTATGCGTATACGCTTTTAAACTGAAAAAATTAGACTCTGTCAGTCAGACTTGTAATCGGCTTCATCTTCCGACGGTAAAGACAATAATGAATGTAACTTTGATTTCAGAACTTTCTAATGCAATTCGTGATAAGAACCACCCAGCTTCGTTTGTAAATGATTGGTTCCGACAAGGTGAAAACTATTGCTGAACTCGGCTATATTTATTCGAAGTTCCTCTTCGCACCACTGCATTTATTTCTAAATATTTTTCATTTAGCGTGAGTTATACAGGGTGGCGCAAAATTAATCACTCTATCGGAAGATGGCGCAATTATTGCAAATGGCGTCGTACGTCAACCATATTTGACATTTGTGAACTAGACAGCTGCAGAATACAAACAGACAAGCAATGGAACGCTATACTCTGCAAGAGCGTGGAATAGTTGTGTCGATTTTTTTGTTACTGGCGAACGCTACAGGGCCATGATAAACGACTTCTTACTGCCGGAATTGGAGGAGCGGGGCTTGGTGAACTTGTGGTTTCAACAAGACGGTGCAACCGCACACACACCACGAGCCACAATGGATATTGTGAAGGATGCGTTTCCTGGTCGCGTAATCTCCCGTTTTGGCGATTTGGCATGGCCAGCAAGATCGCCCGATTTAACCGTCCCAGACTTCTTTCTTTGGGGCTACTTGAAGTCGCGGGTTTATGCCAACAAGCCTCAGACAATCGCAGCCCTTAAAGAGAATATTCGACAGGAATGCGAACAGTTATCACCGGAAATCTTGCGGAAAATTATGGAAAATGCGATAAAACGGATACAAATATGTATCAACACTATCAATAATTTAAATTTAAATTAAATTAATTGTAACAACGAAAGAGAATATCCCACCAGATAATCTGGAGGGGAAAGCCCCACGTTGTCCCCCAACAGGCAAACTGCCCAAAACGGGGTTAATGAAAAACATATAATGAGGAATTACAAATAATAATTAAATAATAAAGACGAACACATATTAAAAATTAAATTAAAAACTAACAGATCAAAAAATTAAGAAAATAAAAAACTAATAATAATAATAATAATTTAATTTAATTTATTCAGATCAGAATGTACAAGCAAATACAAACTGCCCCTACAGGTATAAAACCCAAGCGGGGAAAGAATTCAAAAGAAAAAGATTACATTTCGTAACAAATAAATCAAAATCAGATATTTAAAGTCTTAAAAATAGAATTGGTTGGGTCATTAAAAATGTCTACATCTTTATGAGAGAGGATTCTATTATACAAAGTGACAAGTTTATACGAAGGAGTAATCTCACCAATATTTGTCCTCGTACTAGGAGTTATTAAAGTAAGACACTTATGACGACTTTTTCTAGGAACTGACAGCCCGATAGATGACAGAACCTCGGGCATCCAAACAGCCCCAGAAACAATCCTCTTAAGGACATTAAGAAAAATATTACCAATGATATTGGAAAGAGTAAACACATTTATAAATTTTATATTGAGATCATGCTTGTTATATTTTTTTGAGAGAAAATTTAAAAATGAAAGAAATTTCTTTTGTAGGAGTAAAAAGTTTTGAGTGTGATGAGTAAACCAAATTAACACACCATATGTAACTTTAGGAACTACAATAGAAATAAATAATTTTATGATAGTTAATGGATTTTTGAAAAATGCGGTAAGCCTTTTCAAGAGGCCAATTCTACGGGAGACATCTCTTATGATGTTATCAATATGCGGGGTAAAAGATAAGTTGTAATTAAATAAAATGCCTAAATCTTTAACTTCATCTTTTTTCCCAATGATATCATGACCAATCTTGTACTCAAAAATAAAATTTGTTACTTTCCTGGAGAAAGAAACTACGTGCGATTTGCTCGAGTTAAGACTTAATCCGTTCGATTTAGACCAGGAGAGAATTGAGTCCAACGTTTCTTGCATTTTAATACAGTCTTGCCAACTGTCAATGTACGAAAAAATTTTAAGATCGTCCGCATACATTAGAATTTGAACATCATTAGTTGGTAAAGAAGCTATTATGTCTGCAGAGTAGATATTGAATAGCAGCGGTCCCAGGGGAGAACCCTGAGGAACACCACTATTGATTTTACCAAATTTCCAGAAATTATTTACAGGATAAAGCATAAAATATCTATCAGTTAAAAAGGAGCGCATCCAGGATAGCATATTTAGTTGGAATCCCATAATCTCTAGTTTCCTGAGAAGAAGGTCAATATGAACCTTATCGAAGGCTTTAGAGTAATCCAAGTAAATTACATCCACTTGATGACGAGTATCAATAGCTTTCGACAGGTAAGAAGTTAACACAGCAAGATTAGTTTCGGTCGATCTGGCCTTGCGGAAGCCGTGCTGAATATCAGGAAGATAAGGATCAACAAATTTTGAAAGATGATTAGCAACGAAGGTTTCGAGAATCTTTGCAGGAAAAGAGATAAGTGCAATAGGTCTATAATCTTTCGGTGTGGTCGGTTTCACAATTTTAGGGATAGGAAGAATAAAAATAGTCTTCCAATCGGTAGGATAAGTACCTTGCGACAGAGAGAGGTTTAAAACGTCACATAAAGGGTTGCAAATCGCGTGAAGACAGCCCTTGAAAATATAGTCAGGGAAGCCGTAATAATTATAACATTTGGAGGCAGACAGGGAGTTCCCAATGGAGAGTAATTCAGAAGTTGTCAAAGCGGGTGCATTAAATTTCACCTCCACTCTATCCCAGTATTTCGGAAGATTCTGAATGGTAACCTCAGTTATCTCACTACCTGCAAAATTCGACTGAAAATAGTCCAAAATATCTGTTTTCGATACCAATTCACCATTGTATCCTTGACGGAAGCCGTTACCCAAAAGCTTCTTGGTCACGCTCCAGAATGAGGCCGGAGAAGAGTTCAAGGAATTCTCTACACTTCTATAGTAAAGGTCATAATCAACTTTACAAGCATGTTTATAATTTTTTCTGAGTTTTTTAAAGTCATTATAATAAAGGGGATCTGCAGTCTTTTTCCAAAGCCTATGCTTCGCAGTCTTCAAGTGCCATAATTTGATAGTATCCTGGCGAATCCAGATTGGGAATCTGTGTAATTTATCATTTATGCCAGTTTTGTTCGATTTTGGGACAAAAATATTAATAGCAACCAAAATGGTATGAATAAGAAAATTCCATTTGTCATCCACCCCATCTAGGGAGTAAAAATCATCCCAGTCATAATTGGCAAGATAATTATAAAGACCAGAATAGTCGCCTTTCCTAAAATTAAAAGGAGACCCATTCGAATCGATATAACGTTTCTGGAAGGTGGTGTTAACGCCAGAAATAAGAAGGACAGGATGATAAACATCAGGTGACACTGGCAGTTTCTTATTATTATTATTCTTAATAATAATAATAATAATAATAATAATAATAATAATAATAATTTAAATTTAATTTAAATTTAATTTAATTTCATTTATATTAATAATAATAATAATAATAATAATAATAATAATAATAATAATAATATAAATTAATTAATAAAAACCCAAAGAGCAAAACCTTCTCCTACAAGGTTCAAATCAATCAACCAACTAATTTTTAAAAATTTTTAAAAAGTGAATCACAGGAATCGATAAAAATGTCTTTCATAGAACTAGAATCAGAATTACAAATAGCTTGAATAATCTTAAAAGCTGGGTCAATTTGAGAAATTTTTGTTTTCCACTTTCTAGTTTGAAGAAAGGTAGAGCTCTTTCTACTGCTTCTGGGAACGCGAACCCACAAAAGTTCTAGGGTTCGTGGAGCACAGATTTGTCCATTAAAAATTCTAATTAAAATATTAATTAAATAAGTATTAATAATTAATGAAAGGTTAAAAGTTTTGTAAAGATCATAATTAAGATGATCGCATGGTCCAAATTTTCGAAATAAAAATTTATAAAATTGAGAAATTTTTTGCTGTAAAAAATGAAAATTCTGTGATTCACCGGAAAACCATATCAAAACACAATACAATATTTTTGGAATTACGATAATTTTAAAAAAAGTTAAAAAAGTGTTTATATCAGTAAAAAAATTGGACAGTCTTTTGATAATTCCAATTCTCATATATACTTGGGAAATAAGATATTCCAAATGTTTAGAAAACGACAAATTATCCTGAAAAATAACACCCAAGTCAATAGCAAAAAATTTTCGATCTAAATTTATTCGGCCCAACTTATAATTGAACACAAAGTTAGTTGCCTTTCTTGAAAAAATAATAAAAAAGGATTTAGATTCATTTAATCTTAAACCATTGGATCCAGCCCCAAAATAAATATAATCTAGACTACTTTGAAGTATTAATGCATCATCCCAGCTTTTTACTTCAGAAAAAATTTTCAGGTCATCCGCATACATCAATGCTTTTACCTTTGTCAATGGTCTAAGAGGAAGAATATCAGCTATAAATATATTAAAAAGTATAGGTCCTAATGGGGACCCTTGGGGGACACCACTCTTTATAAACCCCCTTCTTGAAACAGCTCCATTGCTCTCAATTGTAAACGATCTATTTTTAAGAAGAGAATTCATCCAATTCACAATATTGTGTGCACAACCCATAATATTTAACTTCGTGAGTAATAAATCCACATTTACGCTATCAAATGCTCGACTAAAATCCAGATAATATTATGTGCAATATTATGTAGTAAGACAGAAAGGTTTGTTTGAGTCGAATGCTTTTTACGAAAACCGTGTTGCTCTTCTGGCAAATAGAGGTCAACAAAATTAGATAAATTGCTAGCTACATATGATTCAATCAGTTTTGCAGGAAAACTTATGAGAGTAATTGGTCTATAATCAATCGGAATTTTAGGGGAGGTCTTCTTTGGTATAGGTTTCAACTTAACTTGTTTCCACGCAGTGGGATAAATACCCAACTTAATTGATTTATTAAATATCTGACTAAAAGGATACTTTAAAACCTCAAAATAACCCTGGAATGTACCCTCAGAATAACCTATAAAAATAGTCTGGAATGTTATAACTATCTAAAGTTTTTGACGCAGAGGTCGCCTTGGATATCCGACATAGTTCTACTTCATTTATTTCAGGAACTATAAATTTACAATCAACGCTTTTCCAACACTCAGCGATGTTTTCGGCAACTCCTATAGCAGCCTCTATATTACCCATGTTTAATTCGAAATGAGAGACAAGATCATTTAATTGATCGACATCAAAGTAAGCCTCAGTAACTTGCTTCTTGCCTAAAAGTTTCTTTGAAGTGTCCCAATAATAATAATAATAATAATAATAATAATAATCATAATAATATATGCATGGCGACTCACTTCTTGCGACTGTTACACCCTTGATTTCCCTTCACCATTCTATTAACGCCCCGGAGTTCAAGGCATATTTCTTGATAGCACTGTGCACCAATCACAAATTCATTACCATGAAATACATAAATTTTTCTAAAAATAAAAGAGAGTGATTGGCAAATACGGGTATCTATTTGTCTATGAGTTGTCTCTTTAAGTCATCTGTTTATAAAAGAGTGGATGATTGTTGAACAGTTGATTAAATAATGATTTTTACTATATGCTAACCGAGTAGATAGATACTGAATAGTTGCATTTTCGAAGTGTAAACTTATTTCTCTTATGTTCTTTCCAGGCTTTTAGGTGGGAATCCGATTGAGCAGCCCAAATATCTTAATGTAAGTGACGACAATACAATGTATATTGGACCTGGATTTAAAAATCCACAATTTCGGTAAGATTAAAAGATTAATATATCAAAGCTATTTAGCAAAATTGATTTTCTTTCATAATGATAATAGAATTTAAATTTCTCTTCATAAGGAAATTGCGTCTAACAACCTACAACCAAATGCAAATTACTAGGGTTTTCAATGTCATAGGAACAATTCAAGGAAATATAGAACCAGGTTAATATATCTTTTTCAAATACACTTAGATCTGTTGAAGGGCATATACAGAGTGAGTCTGAAACCGTGTCACAAACAGAGAGAATTGGAGCCAGAAACTGCAGACAAAAACTAACAAGGACTCAAGGAAACTACTAATCCACAACAAAAGTTTATTCATACGAATGCGCATTTCGGCAGCCAAGCTTTCTTCGTCAGCGTATCCAAGACTTGATCAGGACAGAGAGTTCTGTTCAGATGAAGTATGAGAGTCATATGAAGTTTTGGCCTCTCTATAGTCTACCAGAGTCCCAACACAATTGGAAAATTGATAGAGAGCCCAAAGGATATAGTTCCACAAGAAGATAGACCTGGGGTCTATATATTGCCATGCGCCAAATGTGACGCAGTCTACTACGGTCAATCGCGAAGAGCAGTTAAGACGAGAGTAGGCGAACATCTGAGATATATCAGAAACGGAAACTTTGCAGTATCTAGGTTCGCTGACCATATTCTAGACCTCCAACACGACTATAAACGCGAAGACATCAAGATTATATACAGCACGAATGATCCCAGGTTGTTAAACTTTCTGGAATTCTACGCAATCACCAATGAAGATTCAACTAATTTACTAAACAGTGACATAGGCCCCCTGGACGTAACTCAACTGAGAGATGCGGCAAAACTTCTACATCTACGCACATTGAACAATAGGAAAAATAACCGTACAAGAAACAATGATGACACTTGATTGGTTAATCTCAGCTAGGCTATAGATTTATTATTTTTCGTTGTATCTATTTTTGCTTTTTGATTGGATTATAACTAGTTCATTTTTTACTATATATACATCTATGTAATTCTCATACTTCATCTGAACAGAACTCTCTGTCCTGATCAAGTCTTGGATACGCTGACGAAGGCAGCTTGGCTGCCGAAATGCGCATTCGTATGAATAAACTTTTGTTGTGGATTAGTAGTTTCCTTGAGTCCTTGTTTGCCTGTCACAAACGTTTAGAGGAAGTAGTATGGATGATTCTAAGCAAAAAAAGTCCATATGAACATGGGTTCGAATTTGAACGATAACCGAGATATGAACAGAAATAACTCTTGTTCTATAAAACCTAGGGTAATGAAGTTTGGAGGAATAATAGGGTACATGCAATTGTGTATACCGGTAAAATTTGATCGAATTCCAAAGAGTAGTTACCGAGTTACGCAGTCAACAACGTATGACGTACTCACATCACGAGTTACGAGGTTGACTACGTAACTCGAAAACTACTCGTTGGAATTCGATCAAATTTTAACGGTATACACAGTTTTGTGTACCCTATCATTCCCCCAAACTTCATTATCCTACGTGTTATAAAACCTGAGCTATTAACTTGTTGATCTTAGTGGCGGCATCTTTATTTCTGTTCATATCTCGGTTATCGTTCAAATTGGAACCCATGTTCATATGAACTTTTTTGCTTAGAATCACCCATACTACCTCCTCTAAAAGTTTGTGAAAGGGTTTCAGACTCACCCTGTATATTTTGAAAAAAGAAAACGGGCGTAGCTAAGGGGCTGAACGTTCGTCGTCGTGAGGGGTTTTGTTTTTCTTTAGTTTTCTTTGTTGACAAAATCTTACATGGAGCCAGATATATTACCTAAATCTTTCTTTGGGGTGTAAGCCTAAATTTTTTTAAAAGGATGCCTCTTATAGCATACTTCTTCGAAAATGAAAGTTACTCCATCGCCCCCCCCCCCCCTTCGTGTTTGATTCAGATTCCTAATTGGTTAGTCTAGAATTTTCCACATCCGCCGTGGACTAATGATTTCATCTTAGTGTCTTCGAAGTGGACTACTGATTTCATTAGATAAGTTTCATTGTCCATTTTGGATGAGTGAAAGAAGTTCGCGTATAAATTTAATAATTGGGTCGCAAGTGCATGCAGTTAAGACATATGTATGTTATGTAGAATTTTGGGTACAAGTTGTTTTTATGTTGCAGATCGATATGTCATTTTGGGGAATCATCGGGATGCATGGAGTTATGGAGGAGCTGATCCTTGCAGCGGAACTTCAACGATGTTGGAAATTTCGAGAGTATTTGGAGAAATGAGGAAAAATGGTAAGTAAGATTTTAAATTTTTAGCTGATTTAGGCTGTTGGTAGCCTGTATTCATGCGCCCCGTTTTCTTACAATTCAAAAAATGTCTTTCTGTATTCGACTTAAAACTCATGATTCATGGAGATATGTTGAAATTTTGAATAAAAAAATTCTCATTCCTCTACGTATGTAACCAAAGTTTGTGCGGCTAACTCCTCCGAAAAAGTACACAGTGAGAACTTAATGAAATTCATATGCCCTTAGAGGTTCCTTAAGCTGTGCCTTGAGATATTGTTTATAACTGTAAAATTGGAAGAAAAATTGGGTCATTGTGGGAGTTCTGTGCGAATGTACCATTCCACCAATTCAATTTATCTTTTCTTTAATTTCAACGTTTTTCAATCTGTCTTGAGATTTAGAAATACAATTTAATTATAGTGTTTTAAGTGTCTCTGTAAGGTTGGCGACCTCGGAGGACAATAGTGCTTGCCAGCTGGGCGGCAGAAGAATTTGGAATAATTGGTTCTATAGAGTGGGTCGAGGTAATAAACCATTTCTTTATTAAGTAATTACAAAGAGAAAATAAAATGGAAACTTTGTGAGAAACTCTAAAAAAATACTGTCGTTTCGGACATAGCTGCCATTTTTCAAAGCACAAAATTGATTAGGACACATCAGTCCTAATGGAGCGCACATTTATTCGGGTCGGATAGAAGTAGTGCTTCCTCTAAATCCACCTTTTCTCCTCAACAAATATTTAGAGAAGTGCATTCCGATAGAAAAGAAGTTTGATGGACCCAAGAGCTCATCCACTAGATATGAACTTTTGGTATTTTTATTTCTTAGCTGACAAAAACCAATCTTACTTTCCCTTAACAAATTATGGACGACTCCTTGGATCCTTCAAGCTTCTTGTTTAGTTCAGCGTATTTCATTGTGAGGTAGGGCTAGTTTAGTGGAAGCAATGCTTCTCTTCCCTCTTTGTCGACTGACTTCCTGAAAAATTATGTGCTTAGACAAAGTTCAGTGTCTGTCATGAACTTCAGCTTTTTTCAGAGTTTAGTCATTTTTTCATATCACGTTCCCAATTAACTTCGTCTCGTTTTTCATCTACGTTCGTAAGAAAAATGAATATTAAAATAAACTTTGTACTCTGTGTTTTAAAATTAATAGACTTTAAGCCTATTTTAAACGCTTTTCTTTTCTCTAGGAAAAACTACCAAAATTAAGAGAACGCGCGGTATCGTATTTCAATACCGATATATGCGTTATAGGTATATCATTTTTAGTAATTTTTAATCGCTTGAAAAATGTATTAACTGAATAAACTCTCGAAATTTTATTGATATTCTTTAAAAATTTTCTTTAGGAGAGAACTTTTTCCCGCTTGCTTCTCCCGTTTTACATGAAGCGATTTTGAACGTGACCAAGATGGTAAGATTTAATCTCAGGAAATCATCAGCTATATAATTTCTTCTAAAATTATAGAATGGTATCTGCTTTAAAAGTAATTTATACTTTTTGCCTTAATTGGTTTATGTAATGTAAACTCTAAGTATCATACAGTGTTACAACCCTTTTTATTTCTTTCAGTTTGGTCATAGCTGAAAGTAAAATAACCTAATCTCATAGATAAATTTTTAGATTCCAGATCCAAAGGAAGAAGAACCTACTTTTTTCCAAGCTTGGTTGAAACAAGATGTTAAAAGCAATAAAAAAGTTTTAAATACTGCGTCGAAATCTATGCCTGATGAACCTAGGTAGGTTATGCAGTTGTTATAAAAGAAAGAGCTTCAAAGATTTTACTAAATTTATTTTGAAGCTTTCCTTAGTTTAACATGAAATATCTGTCAGAACCAGACTAGTTAGACAGCTATGATAATTTAAAATCATTATGATTAATTTAAATCGTACTTGTACAGCTAATTAAAACAAATTAAGGAAATGATAAATAACTTAAAACAGTTTTCATTAATAAAGATACGCATTACAGAGGGAGATTGACGTTTATGTGAACGAATTAGAATGCTCTGTATTACCCTTCTATGATTATGGTATTACTCTTGAAAGCCCTTGCGCCACTATTTGTTGCGTTTGTCTTGTATTTTGATCAAATGCCATAGTCGACTACGGCACAACATCGGAGTTTCCAGTGCAACAGTGCGCACTGAAGGGCACCGAGTGGAATAGCGTCCCATGCTTCATTGCAGACTTTTCATTAGATTATAAAAAAAATTGTGCGAGATTATCAAATTCCCAAAGTCGTTTGAGTAACCAAAAGTATGCCATAGGATATCTGGCGACATCATCGGAATGTTACTGAAGTCGATAACCAAAACTGATTCTTTTCTGCAACGTGGAATATCAAAGCGATAAATTGATTCCAGGATGTTTGTCTGATTAATTTCTGCTTTTGATGGAACTTTGTGAGGAAACTTTATGTAAAGGATATATGTTTGTTACACTTAAATTAACACTGCCCTTAGTCGCACAAGTCTCCGCGGCCCTTTTTGGGGATAAAAGATCGCTTGATTTTTGCTGCAGTTGCTTAAAATAGATATCTTGTGCTTCATCCACATTTTCCACTTTTCTCCCGCCAAATGTCGCTCATATAATTTCCACGCTTTGGTCTTGCGTTCTGCGATATGGCGTGGCAGTAAGTTGTGAACATTGGCATTGTGACATCGTTGCATTTACAAATCTTGGTTAATAATGCGTCTTACAGTTGCCTTGATACTCCGATGGAAGAGGCAGTGCTGCATTAAGTTTTGGAATTTGCGGTTTCAATGCTCGCCTTGACTCACCATTGCGTAATGCGATTTGGGGCACGGTGCTTTTTACGTGGTAGCGCTGAACTAGATTCTATAAGGTGCACATTTGTTAACCCGGCTTAATATGCTATGCACGGCTGCCTTAGATATAGCAACGTTATGACTTTTTACATTGCTTGATTATGCAAGAATATGAGAATTCTAGGCATTAATATATCCTTCCCAAAACGGGCTTGGTCGCGGTGGCATTGTTCTCTTAAGCTTAAAACTAAAACAGAATTTATTCACCGCGGGAATGGCTTTAAGTGATAAAAATACCTTGAACTCGCGACAATAATCATGAGAACCATGGCTTTCCATTTTGTTCACATAAAAGTGAATCAGACTCGGTATACCGGGTAATGTACGAACACCCTATATCTTTAACTATTTTAACTAAATATTTTTTCTCTTTTGTGGGTTAATAATATCTAAATCAGGGAAAACGTATAAATTTCGTATGTTTACGAATTTTTTTAATTCCTATTTTTTAAAGTGTTTATTGGTATTTTTCTTTTTTAATTTATAGGATCGATCCTAGGGGTAATGTGTTGACCGATCACATTCCGTTCATGAGAACTGCTTCCATCCCTGTTATGGACATCAATTGGAGACCTACAGTAAAAAGTTTGGCATATTAAAGCTTATAATTATCACATATTTGAAATGTTGTAAAGGAAAAGGCGAATTTTTTGATATCGAAAAACCACACTTTGTAACAAAGAAATCGGAGCTCTCCGAAAAATAGTCTGAGAATCGATATAGTCAGTACCCAAATAAGTAATATGGTACCAGGATGCTTTTGTTTTATTCGCCTTACCTAGCCCATGTTGAGACTGTAAGCTATGATGTCAGGTTTCTGCTATGAATATTCGTTCGTTCATTTTGTTTTCCGTAAATCTTCAAAGATTTCTAAATAACTCTAAGAACTAACCAAGCAGATTTTGAGAGGAACTGTATCATTGGCTGTGGAACTCTGTTAGCAACAACAATTAGGGTAATAACAAATATTATATAGAGAAAATATAATTTACTGACCTGAGTTTTACTGTGGATACTTGCATGCAGAGAGACGGTGGATACCACTTTTCCACAAAATGAGAATGAGAACAATTAGGGAATCTGTATACACCCGAAACTCCTGAAGCATATTTTAATAGATGCCGCTCTGCCTTTTAAATAAATCACAGCCTGCAGACATCTTGGGAAATTTTCTGTCAGGTTTCGATAGATGGTCGCAAGAAATGCCTTCCAGGCGTCCATGGGAGCTGCAGTGAATCCGTTTATATGTATGAAACGACGGCTACAGTCAGCTATGGAGAGCAATTGTAAAGCATTACAAGCCAAGAGAGAGAGCCCAAAATGCTCGGACATCAACTTTAACATTCACAGAAATGGAAATGGATCGTCTTAATAAGACAAATATCTCGCGACCTAATAAGACATTTGCCATTAAGCATCAGACACCGGTGATTCCTTTTTTAATATGGGGAGGCCTTTAAGAAAAACCGATCTGCGTAGAAATAATTCCTCTTGAAATGATTCCAGAAGCATCTCCATAATGTCTACACTCTAATTTATCCAGCTTCTTTTTTTCCATATCTGTTCTCGATCGAATATGTCTGCAGAATTTATGACTTACGTTACAGTCTTACGTTTTAGAAGGAGTTTACAAAAATCTATCTCAGAGTAGTAAAAGTGGTTTAAATCGGCATGTTTCGCGAACCCGAGGTGGCTTTACACCATACACCTTTATAATATGTTTTAATGAACCTGTTCATTTGCATTGCACATACTTTGCGGTGCTTCGCTATTTTGTCAAAGATTGTAGCCGTATCTCTCCGACTCAAGAATTACTAATTTCTTGGTTTGAAAACTGAATAATTTCGATGAAGGTTTATGAAGGCTAAATGTCTGATAAATAAATATAAAAAGAAGCTTATGCGTTACTCCAACGATATTAATGGCTTATGAACGATATAATTGCTTTAAAATTAAGGGGGGGGGGTAGAATTCATATTCCACTTGGCCGATATTGAATGAAAGTCCTTTTCTCTTAAATATAAATTCGAAGCCGTCGAATCTAAATTACTGCCTGTTAAAAATTTGCTTCTTAAGTTTAAATTATATTAATATCCCCTAATGCAAATTTTATTTCACCACCTTTACATAAAAGACATACAAATAATTTTAATATCTCTAGAAAATCTGACATCCAAAGTTAAATATTCAGGGTGTCCATAAAGTAGCTGTACATTGTAAATATGCTTAACATTTAAGGTTTTCCACCAAACATGTCTGCACACGCTCGCATATTTCCGAATGCATTCCGCCGGAATGAATGAAATTTCTGCCCTCTGGTGGAAGATTGGTGTTTTCAACTCCTCCAATGGATGATATTATTCTCGTACACATTCCCTTTCAACATACCCTAGAGGGAAAAATCGGGAAAGCTGAGGTTGGAAGATTGCGCAGGTTATACAAGATGATTCATAAGTCCTTTCAGGATTTGAGAAGTATATAGAACAGTAACTATGATAGGCATAGCGGAATGTGTTGGAATTCGAACACGTGTTAGAATTCGCAAAGTGCGAGTTGGCTGTGATGACACAGCCAGCGAAGATTTCGTACAAAATGTCAGACAGAAGCACCTACACTCAAAACAATTCTGGCATGTACACCAAATAGGCTGCCTGCGTGCCGGACAAGGAACTGGTCGGTCAGGACAGTCGGAGAGACCGTTGAGCGTGTCCAAGAAATATTGGCCATGAGCCCTCTGAAGTCAACAAGTCATACGAAGCAAGGATTGTATGTTTGTACTCAACTGTCTGGTATATTCTACGCAAACTTCTTCAAATCGGGTGCAGCGGTTGCTGAGGCTGAATCTCCAGGATCTCAATCTTCGTTCATAATCCGGTTGATTTTCAAGAGCGGCTAGAGGAAGGCAGTTTTCTGAGAAGCTAACTTTAGTGACAAGGCCACGTTCCATGTGTCTGGCAAAATGAACCATCATAAAGTACGTATATGGGGTACGGAGAATCCTGCGTATTCCCTTAAAGTGAATGTGTTTTGTACTGGTTTTTTGACTTAAGTTTATAGCCCAATTATCTTTCCAGAACGAACTGTTCCGGTATAGTGGACCTAGACATTCTGCAGAGATGACTAATGTGACAATTACTGCCAGGACTTCATTTTTCAACATGATGGTGCTACACCTCATTTTTATTGCTACTATTTCGATCCTGAAATTCCTGGTCGTTGGATTGGATGTGCTTCTGGATACCAGACTCCTCTTCTTCCGTGGCCTCCATGTCATTTAACCTAACCCAATGTGATGTTTTTCTTATGGGGTTGCGTCAAAGATCACGTGTCTGTGCCCTCTTTGCCACGTGACTTAGCCCAGCTGCGAGAAATAATAACTCATGCAGGTATTGTGATATGTGTGTAGGAACATGAAGATAAAAGTGATAGACATATGGAACACCGCATCACCAAAGGTGGACAAAGGAACACCTATAAGATACGTACAAAACTTGGAGAGATTCTCTATCCGTTGATGTGAGCTTTTCCGCTATGTCTTTCATGGTTACTGTTCTATCGACTCCTGAAACCTCGGAGGGATTTATGATTCACTTTGTATTCCACATGATATAATGCGGTCCGCAAAAATGTTGTCCAGGTAGGCGAGTGACTCACTGTTGTGTGCGTTATCTTGCTGGAACCAAGCTGGTTCAAGTTCCCTATCATTGAGTTGGAATGCAAATGGTTCCACAATATATGTGCGTTAATGCTCGAATCATAAAGCATACCAATTTGTAAAACACATCATAATTTCTCGTTCGGTGCATAACAACTACATGGGCACACTGAACAATATAGCAACCTTGAAATTATAATAGACCAACTGATTTTAAAGAAGAATTCTTTGCGAAGTTTTTTATTAATAAGGATCTTTATTTTTAATTTTTAATTTAAAATTTCCATGTTTTTCACGCTTTCTAGTTGGTTGTGTACGATAACTGGGTAGTCCATTTCAAAATTTTATTTACAGCTTATTGTTTAGGAAGTTCTTTAAGAAGTATTGTTTACAGATGATTGCGGCAGTTTAGTGGATTTCTTGTAGCCTTTCTATTAGCATTGTGGTGATGGAATTTGGTTATGTAAGAGAAACGTATCTTAAACACCTATCCGGATAGGCTTGAAAATTTATTATTGCCACCGACATTGTGGACTTCATGTTTTCCACATTTCCACAACTAATTCGCGACTTCTTGAACGTAACTAAGCCAAACGCCACGATCATTTGTAAACACCATTCCTAAAGCATCTGTAATTAATACATATATTTTTGAAATTAACAGCCTGCTCCATTTTATCAGAATTACCATACGGGATATGATACTTTTTATCTGATGAGTAAATTTATAGACCCTACCTACAAATTCCACAGAACTTGCGGACAGTTAGCTGGTCTATTACTACTTAACTTAGCAGGTTAGTTTTGGAAATAGAAAATTTAAATTATTATTGCGAAGGTTAACTGTAAAGACTTAGCAAAACATGGTGTGGATATTTCAGATTCAAAATTGCTTCCACTAAGTGTAAGACGCCACAAAAATTACTTCGCAGAATCACTGGAACCAATCATTGACATGCTAAAGAGAGAGATTGGTAATGATGCAAATCTTATTTTCAAGCTATTTCTAAGTTTTAGGGCACTCGATTTATATAAATAACAAAAAGAAATTCTCAAATTGCTATCATAATTTTGTGTATGATCATCATCCAAATTATTTCATTCCTCTTGATAGATTTCGTTCCTGAGTTTAGTCAAATTCTGAAAGATGTGATAAAAAATTTTACTGAATCCGTTGATAATTGGTACAAAGAACTCAGTCAATTAGATCGTAATAAGTAAGAGATCAGCAATTCCGATCCGAAATATTCATTAAAAGATTTTGTTTGTAAAAGATTTTCTTTTTTCAGTCCATTGGCGGTTCGCAGATTTAATGATCAAATGATGCTACTGGAGAAAGTCTTCACCGTCATTGAACCTGACGAGGAAATGGGATTACAGAAACCTATAATCAGGTATTTAATTTGGGTCATAATTTAAGCTACAGTTTTATTAATTTATAAAAACCAGGCAAATTTTATATTTTTTATTAAGAAAAACATTTATTATTTAAAGAGTGATCCCAATATGTTTTGTTTTCTCCTTTTAAAAAATTATAAAGATTAAAATTAAAAAAAAAAAATCTTATAAACGAAATTAAGAAATTTATATCATCCTAATTGTGTTCATAGGCTAACATTTTTCTAAAAAATTTGTAATCCTAAACTATCGCGGTGCTATATAATTTTAATTAACTTATAATCTGTTAACGTCAATATTTCCGGGTTGGTTTTGAATATTTTTGGGGCTGGAATACTTTTCTATATATTGCCTAAACCCATTTCTGTACGGACCCTCATACGCCTCCGCCGCCTAAGAAAATTTTTCCCATTGAAATATTTTATCTCATCCATCTTCCTTTGTCTTCTTCTATGTTCTTCACAGCCGTCGGAGATTGTTGCTTGGTTGAATTTTAGACAAGGCAGACAAAAATTTACAAAGTTCTTCCCTGAGGCAACTAAGCATCTGCACGGGAAATTTCAGATACCTCTCGCTTTGGGAAGTGGAAGCAACAGGGGGTTATAACATAGCAACCTAGGCCCAGTAAACCGACAAAATTGACAGATCGCGACCGTCGATGCTTGAAACGTGTGATGAAGTCAAAGCCTTCGTTAAAAACGTTGGCACAGGACTTTCGATCGGCGTAGTCTAGTGATACAAGTGATCGCACCGTCGCCCAGGAGATCGTCACACCCGGTTTTTCCCAGCCCTCATTGCAACCCGTCGGTTTCAGCGGTGCAAGAAACGCCACCAGTGGACTCCAGAACAATGGAAAACCATCCTATGGAGTGAAGAATCCCGCTACCAGTTGTGGCGATCTGATGGACGTGTGTGGGTTTGGAGAACCCAGCGAACGATATTTACAGGACTGTGTCGTTCCTACAGTGAAATCGGAGGAGGTAGCATCATGGTCTGGCCCTGCTTTTCGAGGTATGGTCTTGGTCCTCTTGTTTTAGTTGGCGGAATCATGAATGCCGAAGCGTACCAAACAGTTCTGGACAATTTTGTGCTGACGACATTGTGGAAACACTTGGTTATGTTCCATATCTTTCAGCACGACATGCTCCCTGTCATCTAGAATTAACGTCTGATTTAAGGAAATGAGTTTGGGGATACTTGACTGGTCAGCCAAGGATCTGATCATTTCGTGTAGTAAAAATGGATTTTATTTGCGATATGTTTGTATTAATTTGTAATAATCCTCGGGAATGTACAGAAAATTGGTTTTTCGAATAGCCATTTCTACAACTCCAAATTCTACAACTAGAATAGACGATTTTTGGCGATAGAGCAGGTCCTTTATTGTTAAGCCTGCCCTGAAAATTTCATGTCGCTAGCTCAAACCGTCTAGGAGGAGATAGAATTACAGATAAATAAATAAATAAATACACGCAAGAGTTTTAGTATATAAGATTCTTACAAGTATTTAGGAGTATTTGAAATTCGAATGCTCATTTCTTGTTGTTTACTCTAATTAAAACAGTATGTTCCAAAAAATGTATCGGACACTGTATCCAACATACTTTTTTTATTATTAGTTTTCTTTATCAGGTTTTGATTTTTGTTCACTAATTTCTGTTACTTTATGTCCAAGAGAATGTCATAATATTGATAATGCTGGATTCGTTCAGTATGTCCATCTTCTTGGCATATAACCTCTTCTAGAGGAACTTTGTAATCACTTCATGACACATTTCTTCTCGTCAATCTCAGGAAAAAAGTCACGATGACAGCTCGCAGTCGCATAATACGAAGGTCGTTTATAACGGTCCTTTTTGTAATAAAAACAAAACTACTACTATATATTCAAAATTTATTCTTTACCAGATTCTACATACTTTTAACTATTTTTCTTTATAGTTCAAAGTTTAGTTAAACACATATCATAGCGCTCAATGAGCTTCTGCATGAGAAGTCTGCGTTTGTGAGGAAAGCCGCGCATTTTTCAGTTCTTCATTATCACTGAAACGCAGGCTGCCGAAAAACTCCTTTAGGTACCGAACAGGGGGGAGGGGGGGGTAGTCACTAAACGCGAGGCTCGGATTATAAAGAGGGTGGTCAAATTGTTCCCAACCAGAAGATCTGATTAGAGCTTGGGTTTGAGCAGAGTGTGGCCTTTCATTGTCGTGGAGCAGCTCATACTGGTTAATTACATTAGGTTGTTACTCGTTACTGGCGATGCATGTCCGCTGGTCATGTTTCTTGCTGTCAAGAAACGGATGACGGACCATATTTCGCAGTCGGTGGCAATCTCAAGAATCTTAAACAGTTTAATGACCTAGTGCGATACACACGTTCATGATGCCACTGGTTTACAGAGATGCTAGGAGTCTGTGCGCATGCGCACTGTTACGAGCGTGCGGGATTTCCAAAGATATTTACAACCAGATCTTATTTAAAAAAATAACCCTCGTATATTTTAATTTTATTGCGGTAGGCATTCTTCTTTATAAGTCCCCACAAAAAAAATCGTAGGGATTAATATCGGAAATATATAGTGGCAACATCGATGGAACATCACACATTGTTCTTACAGGAAATCCAGAACGATGAACGATTGCGTTCTCCATTGGTAGTCTTATTGCCAAAAGTTGAAGGAAAAATTGTTTTGCATAAGTTCATATAGCGCTGATTGTCGAGTTTGTGTTCAATAAGAATGACCCGATGATATTGCATTTATACACAATTTTTAGACAAGCAAGATTATTAGAGAGATTATCAGGAAAATTGTGTAACAAACATGAGGGTTACAAATATGAAAACGTTATACGCCTACTAAATGGACATACGGTATTGGGTCTTTATATTGGCTAACTATATTAAAAATTTCATAAAGCCATTTTTGTTGTATAACATATCGTAGTGTACACTTCGTTGTACACAAACCGATTTCAAAGAGAAATTTTAATGCTTTATTTGTAATATACAGGGCGATTACAAAAGAACTTCACACGTTTAAAAATTTATTACATCAAAGCTATTCACAATATAGACACATCACACATGGATTGTTATATAAAAACTCTGGAAGTTTGTTACACGTAGCATTACGTAAATTGAGGATGATGCCATTCTCCCACAGCGGTGGATTGGTCGAGCAAACAATAACCTGGAACTTGCAAAGTGGCCACCGCGGAGCCCCGACCTCACACCTTGTGATTTTTATTTTATGGGTGTGTGTAAAGGACAAGGTCTTCACCCTACCCCGTCCCCGTGACCGTGACCTAGACGAGCTGAAAGAACGCATTACGGTAGCGATACGTGGGATTGATGGAGACATGTTAATGCGGGTTTGGGACGAATTCGTCTACCGCATTGACAGGGGGGGCATATTGAACATCTTTAACTGTGTCACAATAAACTTCAAGAGTTTTTCTTTAAGAATCCTATGTGGTGTGTCTATATTCTGAATAGCTTTGATGTAATAAATTTTTAAAAGGTGAAGTTCTTTTGTAATCACCCTGTATAATATTCCATTTTTCTTTAAAAATTAGGTTACAATTTCCAGCCATTTTATATACTCTTCGACGGAACATTGATGGACAAATCTCGGAGGAAAATTTGATGGAAGTAAAAAAGTTGGTTTCGTACATTGTTTTCATGATCAATTATATCATCGAAATTTTGCAACCTTTCTCAACCATTTAAGAAAACCATTGAATCAAGGAATATGAATTTCAAGCATCAAACGATTTTATTAAGGATACCGAATTTTAAACCTATTATGTGAAAGATTTTCAAAAGTACTCCGGAAAAACCATTAAAATGTATAGATTTGCTGTATATACAATAAAGTGTTGTTTTATTTCTAATTACACATTTCTTCATTTTATGTTTAAGACCTTTTTGGAGGGACCGTTGCGAGTTTATTATATCCTTTCTGCTTTTTAGTTCAAAAGATGGTCTATATTTCCATACTTATATTCGACCGCACAAAACAGTTCTTAATACGTGTAGTTCTGCGAATTAAATAATTTTATTTAATGTATGACATGTAATAATTTGATTCATTTTAATTTCAGGGGGTAGACTAAGATAGTCATTTTTAACTCTCAATTTTTGAAAATACTTTTCACCTTTTCTTATTTCCTTTAAGTAAGATCCAGCCGACCCCCCCCCCCCCCTATTTTCGAAGCCGCTGGGTTCTCTTATTACGTCAGCTAAAGCGCAAGGCAGAATGATAAACTTTAAATAAAACAGTCAGGGGGGGGGGGGAGAACTGTTAAAGCTTTCAAGATAAAATTTGTTGATCACTTCAAATGTTTTAGATGGTTATTAAAATTCACTAACATTATTAGAAAACTTTTAATAAAATACAAATGCAATGTATTACAGAAAACTGATTAAATGTTTACCTCAAATGGAACAATCTGAGAAGAATTCTGTAAAATTTCAAATGATTTTTTGTTGTTGTACAACTGTTGCTTATTTCGCACTTTAAACAACATTTACAAGATTACTTACAAATGGAATAATTGTATGTGAGAAAAATTTGTAAATTTTCAAGTGATATTTTTTATACAATTGTTGCTTATTTTACATTTTAAACAACATTTACAAGATAATTTAAAAAGTAATGGAACAACACCTTCAACAAATTTTGTGAACATAAAATGTGATTCTTATCTATATTTGGCAACAGATTTCCTTCCTTTTCATGGATTTATCTAAAAAAAATTCTTTAGACGCTGTTATTTAAAGCACTTCTTGTGAACGACACTGGATCCGACCTCCTTGAAGTCTTCTTTGGTGATCCAAGCAGTTCTGAACGTGTTTAACGAGGCCAAGAGGGATCCGCCAATCCACACCGAGTACATCCGTTCTTCAGGTGCATGAACGTGAACGTTCATCGATTTCGGTGCCAATTTGGCGATTTCAGCACGAAGTCGATCAGCAATGCCTGGAAAGAGAGTACTACCTCCGGCCAAAACAATATTTGCATAAAGGTCCTTGCGTATGTCGACGTCGCTCTTCATAATGGAACCGTAAACCGTATCTTGGATTCCCGCCATTTCAAGACCTTAATCGTTAAGAAAGTGAATCAAAATTTGTCGATATTTTTTTTCTATTGTCGAATATTTAATGAACGATAGAAAATTCGATTAAAGATTAAAAATTGTAAAATAAATAAAAAAAAATAAGCATAAAATATACAAAGAGAGACTAGGCTAAGATATTTTGTGATATTTGCTTAACCCCCTACAAAAGAGAAATGGACATTCCAACCGACAGCAGATTTGAATAATTATTTGTTCGCATGTCAAGCCAACTAGAAGCAACTATCAGAGATATCTCTTGAATATTCTTCGTTTTGGAAGGTGGATAATATCTTATTACAGGTTTGTCATAAATGATTTCTATAAATTTGTTTTGTATATGATAAATATACTTTTTATTAATTTTAATTAATGGCCCGTAATAATTTTTTAAAGGAATATCTGCGTATACTATTCCAAAATATTAGACATGGTTTTAAAAGTAGGAATAACTCTGCCTGTTGTAGTTTTGAGTCTTAATAAATTGTGGAATATAATTCGTTTAAGGGCCGGTTCTACCAACCTCGGATAAATCCTCAGATAGACTAAGTACTGGAGTAAAGCTCAGATAAGTCAAAACGGTGTTCTATCATCCTCAGATAGGATAAATCCTCAGATAAACACTAGAATGAACCAAAGATATCCTGATAAAGTTATACGGTCCTCTAGAGGTCGGATAGCCATTTTTTTCCTCGGATAGTGAATCGTTTCACTCAAATTTACGAGCGTTAATGGCGGTACTTCCGGTCCGCTTCGATTTGAAAATGCCTTCAAAACCATAGTATTTCGTATTACGTAATTACCATTTTAAAACACGACGGTAGGAATAAGTTTTAGGGTGCAAATGAACAGCAGATTAGATCTAGATTACCTGTCTGTATTTCAGTTTCAATGATCGACAACACAGCCCCCAAAAGGAGAAACGAAACGCAAGTTTTGCGTCTCTGAGGTCTGAATTCTCGAGCTGAATTTGTTTTCTTTTTGGCGTGCCGCATTTTAACATCAACACTGACTGAAATTTTGTTGTTTTTTTCACGATAGATGGAAGCACTAAAAATCAAACTGACCAATCACAGCGCGCCTTACATTGCTTGTGCTCTATACTTCAGGCTAAGGCAAGGCCTCCTATAGACAAGGCCTGCTCACTCAGACAAAATGGCGGCAATAGAAGGCTGGCAGATGATATAGCTGAGATGGATATTTTTTAAATGCTGAGCAAACAGAATGTAAAAATGCACAATATGATTTTTTATTCACAATTTTGTTAACATTAAAATATTCCCAGTCGTCTAATTATTTAAATTCTAGTAATACAAAATAAGTCTCCTTCAAAAGGCCAGTTTAGCTTAATAAATCTAAAATACAGCATTATAATATTTTAATGTGATGAATATTGTGTATAAAAAATCATATTGTGCATTTTTACATTCTGTTTGCTCACCATTTAAAAAAAATCCATCTCAGTTATATCATCTGAGCGGCCTTCTATTGCCGCCATTTTGTCTGAGTGAGCAGGCCTTGTCTATAGGAGGCCTTGGCTAAGGTCAAAAACTCTCACTGGTGAGAAGAGTTAGCGTTTGGTCGGTCAGAAATTCCGGTGAGAAAACTGACGTCATTTTAATGCGGTCAAAAACGCCAGTTAGTGCTGCTATGCCTAACCGGTTAGTCTAACCGTCCTCACCGAGAAAAAGACTGTTAGCCCTGTGAGAAATTACGTCCTCATTCTCTCACCGGTGAGGGTTTTTGACCACAGCCACAGAAAGTTATACGAGGGATAAAAAATGTTGGTATACTGGGTTTAAGTTTAAACCTTGGATAGCTATCTGAGGATTTATCCGAGGTTGGTAGAACCGGCCCTAAGTGTATTTGAATATCTGATAAAAAAGGAAGAATAATACCGATCTTTATCTCGATTTAATTTTGTTGTAGTATCAAACACAGAAAGTACATTACTTATTTAAAATTACGATGACTATGTTAGCTAATGATCATAAGGATGGGTTTGATTTTAGTTTTTGTGGGTTTTCTTATTTAATTTATTGACTGAATTATATAGGATACGAAATACATGAAATCATAGACATTTTACCAGAAGGATACCAGTAAATTAAAATTTATGATTATCTATCCTAAATAAAATTTATTTTCTACATTATGAAGCTAAAATTTGTGTATTTAATAAATTATTTAGTTATTTTAAATGAGCAGCACCGAACTCTATATAAATGCAACAATTTTATATTTGAGGATTCGTTAAGCTTTTTTCAGTTTCATGTAGAAAATCGAAACTTTTTTAGTGCACAAATACAGGTAAAGCTGGGGGCAGCAGTCCTATGGTGGCAGTCTGTGCGTGTGTATTGAAAAATATTGGATTTTTGAAATTTTGACTTCGGATTATGAAAGGCCATTAAAAAGTAGAATAGGAATGTCTGTAAGACCCAAAACTTAAAAGTTCCACACTTTCAGGGCCTCTATCTCCTAAACGGTTGAATCAATTGAAAAAACACCAAGAATAAAACGATTCTCGAATATTGTGAACAATCTGAATATACCATTGAAAAGAGGGGTTCCTATTTAAGATTTCAATGTTACCTCCCCCCTCATAAGGGGGGGAGGTGTAATTTTTTGGCTAATGAATTTCTCCTGCGAAGTAATTCACTTTTGATTTTGGACATTTTTTTTCGTAAAATGCTTTGTTTTCGAGATGTTTCCACGTCAATATATTTAAATAGACCACCCTGCATAGCCAGTGTTCATTTCCCTCTAAGGCTATGCTGCCCAAAATTACTGATTGGTTTTAGTCTCTTCTTATTTATTGTAGAGTTTTACAATCAGTAGAAAGACTGTTTCACTTATAAAAACTGTAGAGTGTTTGTGTAAAGTTCTCAATGCCTCTTTTTTTCAAGAAGCGTTGTGATCAACCCAAAGTGATCACATAAGGCGGCACCCACTGTATACAGGGTGAAAATTAATTCCACTGCCTAACTTGGAGAGGTACTAGGGATAGTCAAAACAAACAACTTTTCTTTATATCAGTTTTGCGAGAAGAATTTATTTACCAACACAGAACGGTTACAGCAGAACTCTCAAGACATGTGAGAACAGGACGTGTGGAAGAGGAGACACTGCAACGGTTTGCAGAGGATCCCTCAACAAGCACCCGTGCAGTCGCACAAGCTGTGAGGACCCGTCAAATAATTGTCTTGAACGTCATTCATGATAATGGGCAACATCCATACCACGAACAGGACTATCAACTACGTGTGCGCTTTTCCGACTGGTATCTTCGGAATGTTGCCGTCAATCCCGCGTTTGGTGAACTTTTGTTTTCTGATGAAGCACAATTTCACCAAGGATGGTCTCTTCAGTTGCCATAACCGCCATGTGTGGAACGACACAAACACTTTGAACAACTGCTGTAACTGTTGTGTGTTGGTAAATGCATTTTTCTCGCAAAACTGGTATAAAGAAAAGTTGTTTCGACTATCCCTAGTACCTCTCCAAGTCTGGCGGTGGAATTAATTTTCACCCTGTATACAAGATAATTCTAAATCACGTACTAATCATCCACTAATTATATTTATTACAAAGCAACGTGCAAGATAGCCAATGTTCAGGAAAAGTCAGTTCTTATCTGTGCTTGGTGCACATGAACTGTATTGCCATTTAGCTGGCCCACCAGGTCACCTGACCTTTACTCCGTAGCTGAAATCATCGTTGTGGAGATAGACCGTCTATGGCAAAAGTTAAGACTTTTGTTTGAACGTTGGTCATGTGACATTCATCTCACTCCCTTGTTGTTTTGGGGTTTATGGTTAACTTTGAAAGTTTTCTTATATCCCATAAAGAAATTTGTTGTTCTATAATATATTATTACCCTGTTGGTATATATTTATGCATACACTCTGGTTTGTAGACAACTCCTTTGTTAGAAAACCAGCAAATCCCACTACATTTTTCAATTACTGTGAGAACGTTTTTGAATGAAATATTCAAACATCTTATAATCACCGCATACACTAATGTCTGGAAGTTAAAGTCGCTAATTTGACCATTTTTTAAAATAAAATTCTGTATTTAATAAACAAAGATACTCAGTTTTGGCCCAGCTTTTATGTTACCCATACACTCACTCACCAAAAGTCATGGCACACCTGCCTAATAATGTGTTGGGCCCCTCTGGCTAGATAACGGCGGCGACCCGTCGTGGAAGACAAGTCTACCAGTCCCCGGAACACACCCACAGGCACTGCAAGCATGCCGCCTCCACTACACTCCATAAGAACGCCGCATTTACCAATTGTGTTGGTGACGACCTGACAGATCTTTAGATGACTTCGCACAAATGTTCAATGGGATTGCAATCTTGGGAATGTGGAGACCAAATCATGTCGTGAAATCGTGTCACAAGGGCGCATTATCTTGCCGGAAGATACCATCGCCTGCGAGGTAAAAACAGTTCATGAAGGGTCTCCAAATGGGAAATAGCACGCAGAGTGGATGTTAGATGCACCAATGGACCCATAGCATGCCCAGAAAACACCGCAGACCTGTATGGAGCCTCCACCTGCCTGAATGGTCCCCACCTGACAAGCGGGGTTCATGGCTTCGTGGGCGATGTTGGTTGGCCCAGGCTAGGCGTTGACGACGATATGCAGCTGTCATGAGTGGCACCTGTCGTGGCCTCCTGCTCCCAAAGCCTGCAGCTGCCAAGGTTCGCCGAATTGTCGTCACGAATACAGTTGTGGGACGTCCCTGGTTGTACCGCACGGTGATTCGGCCCGCTATCGCCCTTCGGTCAGCAGTTGCAAGTCGATTGACCCGGTAACACCTCTAGCATCAATGAGGCGTGAGCGGCCCGTCCGCTGTCCGACATGGGTTGTAACCCCTCGTTGGGTATACTCTCGATAGACCCTTGCAACGGTTGTGCGGGAAAATTGCAGGGTGATGGCTACATCTGATATTGAGGCACCCATCCGTCTGGCACCAACAATCATCCCCCGTTCAAATGCGGATAGCTCTTGGCATGCTGCCATTTCTGCAGCTAGTTTTGCATACAATGGTTGTGTGATATCAAGAGTCCTGTGCACCTGCATTCCGAGAATGGAAGCAGCGGGATCTGTCTCATTACGGACAGGGAACCTGATAGGAGGGGTGTGCCATGACTTTTGATGAGTGAGTGTATATTCATTATTAAAAATATTTGCATAAACATTCCATATATAAGAGAGGAGAGGAGGAAAAATATATGATATCGCGCATCTTATTCTTGAAATATATCTTGTACATTAAATTACTGTATGAATAATGTTAGTGTACATTCTTGGCAAAAGTGAAAATAGTAAATATGACTGTTGCTTATCATGGTATATTAAAACACTTTAACACTTACCCACTAACATAGGTTGGAATAATAATTCTGGACATTGGAATCTTTCCTTTCCAATTTCAATATTTCCCCCATCAGCCATTTCATAGGACTTTTCTATTGACTCTCCCGACTGCATTTCGTTTTCATAATTTAAGCTGACATAACATAATTTTTCTTTGATTTCCCTCGCAGTCTCTTTTTCAGCTGTAAACATAAATTGCACAATGAAACATAATTGAAATATTTTCTAAAAACGAGCTAAATTTCAAATCTCATTTGCCTTGAGATGTAAACGAGTAGCCACGTTTGGTGAGAAGTTGTGATAAGTAAGTTGTGAGTTCTCGTCCTGCCAAATCCATTCTCTCTATGGTATGAGGCAGTGCAAAGCCCTCGTAGATAGGAACCACGTGGGTCACACCATCACCAATATCGAGGATGATACCTGTTGTCCTATCTGATGCGTACAAGGATAACACAGCTTGAATGCCCACGTACATGCCCGGCACATGGAAACTTTCGAACATTATCTTTAAAAAAAATAAAGTATAAAATAAATAATTATATTATTTCCTAATTACTTTGTCAAATTTCTCTATTTACTTCAGTCATCTTTTCTCTGTTCTTTTTCGGGTTCATTGGAGGTTCTGTTAACAGTACAGGATGCTCTTCAGGTGCAATTTCCAGTTCCTTGTAAAAGGTATGGTGCCATATTTTTTCCATATCATCCCAGTTGGTTATAATGCCATGCTCGATTGGGTATTTAATAGCAAGTACCCCGCGTCTTTTTTGCGCTTCATCGCCCACGTAGGTTTGGTTTTCAGTGCCTTTTAAAATTGCTCCTTCCTAAATTCATAAAATGATATATTAGCTTCAATAAATTGTTAATATTTGATTGAAAGTTTGTCGTCATCTATTTTGGATTCGTTAATGCTTGTTTTCTGCTGATTACATTGGTCAAGAGTGGGGTATTTTTTTCATATGAGGGGAAAAAAAAGTCGAATACCTGAAAACTTAGCCGATTTGAAATAATCATAAATATGACTATTGCACACTAGTGATTCGGTAAATATTTACAATACCCAAGCGAGCTCTGAAAAATAGAAGACTTTATTATAAGGTAATCTATTTTTAACACACGCATGAGTATTATAAATATTTACCGAATCACTAGTGTGCACTTTAAATTGGGCCTAATATACAGGGTGTCCACAAATGATTGTCCCGGTTTCATGATTTCATTGAAGGTGTATTATTTAACATATCACGAAACTTTGAAAATACATAGAGTAACTCGCCAAGTGTCTTTATTTTTTTTTTGAAAAATGTCCGGTAGATCTATGTTTCCGTTTGCGGCCGCTAGACGGCTACAACTGCAAAATTGATGGAGCGGTCGTGTCGGAAATGATGATCAAGAAAGCTGCCATGGCCTCCACGCTCGCCTGACTTAACCCTTTGTGACTTGTTTGTATGGGGGTGTTTGACGGACTTCGTGTTTGTGCCTCTATTAACGGCTGATCTGCCATTAACTGGCTCGTATCACCGATCATTTGCTCAAATTGGCAGTCCCCAGGTTCATATACTAGCTGCACAAATACTAAGTCAGGGGAGCCTGGAGGCCATGGCAGCTTTCTTGATCATCATTTCCGACACGACTGCTCCATCAATTTTGCAGCTGTAGCCATCTAGCGGCCGCAAACGAAAACAGATCTGTCGGACATTTTTCAAAAAAAAATTTGGCGAATTGCTCTAGGTATTTGCAAAGTTTCGTGATATGTTAAATAATACACCTACAATAAAATCATGAAACCGGGACAATCATATGTGGACACTCTGTATTTTCATTCATATTTTAAGCTATGATTTAATTTACGATTAATCTCAAACGGTATTATCGCTTTTATTTTCATGCGACAACTCATACTTACATTACAAAGGGGACGCCCGACTACAGAAGGAAAAACGGCTCGAGGTACTTCATCTCCGGCAAATCCAGCTTTACATACCGCGGATCCATTATCCACTACCAAAGGTAGTTTCCACTGATCGCTCATTGTAGTTCGTTATAGATCGATCACTGTATGTGGTAAAGATAATATGAATCGTCTTAAAAATATATACGCTACTTTCATTGAATTTATACATACTCTAAATTATCAATCAGAGTGGGTAATTTAGCTGTGAAACTTTTGAGACAAAACAAGTGTTCATTTAAAGATCTTTAAAGGAACGATTTAACAACAAAAAATTTACATTTCCATGAGGAAGGAAGAAACGAATTCTTCGAATTTAAAAATTACATGAGCACAGAATAAACTGTAAAAAAACAAACAAACAATGAAGTCGAATACGACTCCTCAAGCCATTGTTTTTCAAAGAATTGTTTACCACGTGATCTGCATTAGAGACACGATCTTAAGAGCAATAGATTGTTTAGATTAATTAAAGTTATCTTGAAATCTTTTCATTTGGAATACCATTTAAACTATCTAAAAACTGCTTTCTATTTCATATTGCATTGCTAATACATTGCTTATAAATGATTGGAGAATTTTGTAAAAATCGCAATGGGCTTTTAAAAGTCATGCACCTGATAGTGGAAATGTAGCGGAACGTAATCAAACTTCAGTACCAAAACGAAAAAGAAATTCACAAAATCCGCAGCGACGAAAAAGACAGGCTACCGGAAGAAGAAAAGACCGACTGGGCATGCAAAAATCACCGAGGCCTGAAGATAAGGCATGAGCCGTAACCATCGAGAGAGAAGGCCTCCGCGATGAAATGTAATACATTGTTACATCATCATAGATAGGGCAAATTTAGGGCTTATTATTGGTAGAAACACGAATAACAATACCCTAACGATGATGATGTTACAATGAATTACGTTTCATTGCGGAGGCCTTCTCTCTCGGTGGTTACGCATGAGCGCGGAATCCTGATTAACAATGGTCGAAATACGAAGATACAACAATGTATGACCTTTCAGCTGTTTGGCTTTCTTTCTATACTCTATCCAGCGAAAGTTGGAGTGGGCGTGTCCAGTTAAACTTCCTATTTCAGTTGTTAGACATTGTTGCCAAAGTAGAATCAGCAATGTCTAACAATTGAAATAAGAAGTTTAACTGGACCACGCCCACTCCAACTTTCGTTGGAGAGAGTATAGAAGGTGTTGCTTTTAACAACGCCACCTAAAAAACAAAGCCTGCTGACTGCGTCATCACAGATTACTTACTACACAAATGCGACAATCAATTGTTAGGAGTGGAAACTGGCGAGCTCATTGTTTTGACTTCATCTATTGTAGCAATGCCCCTAATTTTCGCTGGGTGCGCTACAATCGATGACTATACTAAATTATCGCATTTAATAAAAACCATGAGTTATGCAGTTTCAACCACATAAAAAAGTATAACACATTTTTTTGGAAATTTACATACGGAATTCTTTATTAGACATCTAAAGAACGAATATTATTATACATGTAATATTATAATATTATTATACATGTAATATTATAATATTATTATACATGTAAATATTATACATGTAAGAACGAATATTCTCAAGCAGCGCACCCAGCGAAAGTCAGGGGCATTGCTACAATCGATGACGTCAAAACAATGAGCCATCCAGTTTCCACTTTAACAATTGAACTACCGTAATAATTGATTGTCGCATCTGTGTATAAGTAATCTGTGGTCGACAAACCTAGGTCGACAATCCAACTTTCATTGTTTACAACAAAAGAAAAAAACTTTGATTACAACAGGTGGATTGTCGTCCAAATTTGATGACGCTAGTCAGCAGGCTTTGTTTTTAAGGTGACGTTCCTTTTAAGTGCCCAGATCTGTCTTTTTCGACGGCTGCGACAAATTCGCTGTCACATCTACATCGTAGATTGAAAATTCATCTGACGAGGCAGACCTAATAACGCTTATGTTAACAATTGAATAATAGACAGGATATAATAGATATTTGTACAGATAGAGAACCAATGGATATTAGTTTTGTGCACTAAGCATTTATAGAAATTAGAATTGGATGTGGATATTATTCTTTTTAGTTTTGATAACTATGATAGCCAATGCCAAATCACATTTAATCTATTCGACGGATTTAAATTAAACTAGTTCTTAAATTAGCTTTTATTATAAATTTAGCTGTGGTTTAAAAATGATGTAAGAGTTCTATTAAAGCAGTATTTTTGAAAATTGATTTTAAGTTAATACAGAATTCCCATTCGTGAAAATAATTTTATAAAAAAATGTTCATAAACTCACTCAGTAAAAGCATTTTCTGGTTCATCTTAGAAAAATTTGGACAAATATCTGTCAATAAATAATTTTATATCCGAAGAAAAGAAAATAAAATGGTTTCTTCATTCCATTGTTTTTATTTAAGAATCTTCAGTTGTAGAAGTTTTCATTTCAAACACTGCTGCCACGTTGAGATAAGATAAATGTGTGATAAAACGAATGATAAAGCTTATACACGGAAAAATAAAGTTTGCTTATGGTATCATAATCATTATAAAAATTTGTTCTATATTTCAAATATTATATATGAATTTTATGTTTATTATAATTGTTTATGTAATTACATACTTTTAATTTTTTTCATCTTAAATAAACATAGAATGTCTGATTCATTAAAGTTTGTCTCCAGCCCACTGTTTACAACCTGTTCATATCTGTTAAGGATTGATGCCAGAGATTAGGGTTGAAGTAGTTTGAAAAATCAAATTCTTATAAATCCGTGTCAATATCCGCCCGGATTAAATGTACTTTATTTTAGTCTTCTTTTCAGTAAGAATGAGAAAATTTTATAATAAATAGATAAAATCCTCTACTTCATATTCTGAATGAATAAAAAAAAATTAAAATTTAATAATAATATTTATAAACTGAGATTGTCTCCAAACACAGGTAATAATTTTTCGATTGAAAAATGGAAGGAAAAATTCTACGAATTTCTACTTTCATCACATTTTTTGCCAAAGTTTGCAGCTTTCCACTGAATAGTGCAGATTTCCACCTTTGTACACACTCTTTTTCCAAATTTCGCTCTCTTACACATAAAACACTGCAGACCTGGATTCGAGCCAGGAACCTCGACTATCATGGCCGACGCCTCTACCAATTGGGCTATCGCAGGCACCTGGACAGCCAAGCAGTCACAAGGTGTCTTAAAGACAACCAAGTTGTCACGGTTGAAAGCCCAGTGGGAGGCGGGCTCCTGGCTCTTAGATCGAGAATTTCTCCTATCCAAACCATCAGAAAGTTTGATGAACTCAGATGATAATAATAATAATAATTATAAACTGGAAATTGTCTCCAAACACAGGTAATAATTTTTCGATTGAAAAATGGAAGGAAAAATTCTGGGACCTGGATTCGAACCAGGAACCTCGACTAACTTGGTTGTCTTTAAGACACCTTGTGACTGCTTGGCTGTCCAGGTGTCTGCGATAGCCCAATTGGTAGAGGCGTCGGCCATGATAGTCGAGGTTCCTGGTTCGAATCCAGGCCGCAGAATTTTTCCTTCCATTTTTCAATCGAAAAAATTAAAATTGTTCATTAACCTATAAATAAAACTTCTGGTTTGAAATCAAAGCAAATGAAAATCGAGTCGTAGCTTATTAAAAATCTCGTAATTTTGATCAGAAAAATTAAGCTATTTTCTTTAAAGTATTTAACACGTTTGAGGGATTTGTATTTTTTTGTGATTTCTTGAAGACCTGCGTTGTTCATAGGTTCTTTCTTTGTTTTCCGCGGGCATGGATGTTTGTTTGTAAAATGCCTAAAAGATCGTGTGGAATTTTCAAGATTGTGTAAAGATATTAGTCTTGTGAAGGGGCGCAAAATGACCTATATATTGATGCGCCCATAAAACCTAACGAACGAAACAATCATTCCATAGTTTTAAATAACGAAATGTACAAATCCTTTACGAAATTAACTGTAACAATTAATAATTTTCAATACTTACTCTTCAAATATTTTCGTTATATTTCTGAAGGGTTTACATATATTAATTCTAGAGAAATTTAAAGTTAAAATAAAATGCTTTGTTATTGGTCAATGGTATTACGCTTATTATAAACGTAATAACAAACCGCATAGCGTATTATAAAAGCTAATTATTATTTTTTTTTTTTTATTGAAGCAGCGGCAAACCGAATCACGATAAATAATTGAGGCACTGAATGGTAGAAATAGCGCAAACAGGGGTTAATGAAATAGAAACCTTAAAACTAAGGGGGAGAAACTTACAAATCACATTGAAATCAAAAATGTCAAAAACATTATCATAAATAATAAAACGATTATTTAAAATATTAGTAATTTTAGAAACGGGATCGATCCAGCAAAATTTATAGGACAATTAACATTCACTGGCATTATTGCTTATCTACGACAAGAATAGTTGCGTCATGATCCTATAGCGGCAAGCAATTCTGAAGGGTCAATGTAACCAGCAAAGATCTTTATCAAAATTTTATAATTAAAATTTTCGATAAAAAATCTGAATTTATGGATTGCTAGTTGATCTGTAAATCAGGTTTAGTAGGAAGGCCAACTTAATTTTTAAGAAATAATCGTATTTTTTAATGATTCTTGAATAAAGACCACTATTTGTACCGGTAAACCATATAAAAAAACAATAAAAAATATTAGGAACAATAAATACTGCAACAGCAAGTGCGAAGTGAAGTAGTTTATTAAGACGTAACAGACAACCGATTCTCTTAGATATTTCGACAAAAAATCTCATCCGCATATTTCAAAAAGAGCCATTAGCTTCATATGTTATTCCCAGATTCTTAACATTGGTGGCCCTATGAACAGGAGAAGAATCATTAACATAATTGAAAATAATTTTATTTACCTTGCGAGAGAAAGTAACAATATTGGACACATAGCTTTAAGCCATTTATTTGTAAGTAGTTTATTTTAAAATGTTATATGTATATTTTACACGAATTGCTTAGTTTTAAGAGGAGTTTTTATTTTGAAACAAAGATGAAACAATTTTGAAAGATTCATGCACGAAATTTACTTAATCAATAGTAAAACGGTCCATAGATTCCTAAGGCAATTCAGTAAACAAACGAATTCATGTTGAATAGGAAGATTAGATTTAAAAATCGGTTTTTGCCTGGCATTATTTTAAAAATTGATTTAAAAAAAAAGTATCTTTTATTATAAAAATGCCTTTTATAAAAACACCAACAATATTTGATCAAATAATTGCTTTAATTCATAAATAAATTAGTTTTGCTTTCAATTATGAAATTTACTAATCGTTTATGAAATTAACTGGCATAAATTAATAATTTTCAATGTTTACTCTTCAAGTAATATTTAGATATTTTATGAAAATGATAGCTTTTGTTGTCCTTTAATATGCTTTTCTAAGGATCTGTATTAACTAGCAAGCATAATTCTGGCTTAGATTTACATTAATTCTTAAAAATATGATTGTTTTGTTTTTACATGTCGTTAAACATATATTTTGTTATTACTTCTAAAGAGCCTACATATATCGAGTATAGAGAGACATAAAGTCAAAATAAAATCTTGCAAATA
>JAHWFO010051609.1:0-14352 GCA_023313115.1 Rhysida immarginata | reverse complement strand
GTACGAAAAAATGTCCAAAATCAAAAGTGAATTATTTCGCGGGGGAAGAAATTTATTAGTTAAAAAAATTACCCCCCCCCCCCATACTTTGTGAGGGAGGCTGGGGGGAGGTGGTAACTTTGAAATCTTAAATAGGAACCTTTAATTTTAATGGTATATTCAGATTGTACACAGTATTGGAGAAATATTTTATTCTCGGTTTTTTTTTAATTGATCCAACCGTTTAGGAGATAGAGGCCCTGAAAGTGTGGATTTTTAAAGTTTTGAACCCAATTTTATCGATGAAGACAAAGAGATAGAGACTGGGTCTTAAAGACATTCCTATTCTTACAGATAGGAATGTCTGTAAGACCCACCCTCTATCTCTGTCTTCATCGATAAAATTGGGTTCAACACTTTCAGGGCTTCTATCTCCTAAACGGTTGGATCAATTGAAAAAACACCAAGAATAAAACATTTCTCGAATATTGTGTACAATCTGAATATACCATTAAAAATAGGGGTTCCTATTTAAGATTTCAAAGTTACCCTCTCCCCCCAGCCTCCCTCATATGGGAGGGGGATTTTTTAACTAATGAATTTCCCCTGCGAAGTAATTCACTTTTGATTTTGGACATTTTTTTCGTACAATGCTTGTTTCCGAGGTATTCAGTTGTCTCAAGATAAATGCCTTACCCTGTATAATTTATGAGCACTTGAACAATCGTGCGTCGACGAAGCGATTTCACGTGCGCGTGCCGAAGTCAATAATACCTATAGTGCCCGGCACGAAAGAAAAAGGAAACTGGTGCACGCGTAAGTGAAAAAAGTCTCGTTCAACCAATCAGGAACAAACAAGAAACGGGTTATTACTTATTCCTGGCATCAGTAATAAATAATGCCCTGTTTCCTTTCCGTTTTTGAGTGGTTGAACGAGATTTTTTCATTTACGCAAGCGTCAGTTTCCTTTTTCTTTCGTGCCGGTCACTATAAAAGATGAACAGAAAGTAACATATATTCATTCTTGACAAGTCGATTGTTATATGACATGACATTATCTTGGTATTCTTTACAGTCACTGTTTTAGCACGTGAATTGGACTTAAAGAGATCCACGAAAAATTCTGAAAAGTTGATACGGCCGAGCTAAGACTTTGATGGTCATATTTCTGAAAACAGAATTTGAAAAAGTTAATCCGTTTTCAAGTTATCGTGAAAACGGCGGACGGCCGGACGGAAAAACGTACAGACCAAGGGCGCATTCTTATAAGTAGCTTTTTGTCAAAGCTCCTAATAAAATACTTTGTTATTAGGAGCGTTAGCAAAAAATGCATGCTTGGTCTGAACCACAGCCTAATAATAAGTCTGTAAACTCGATGGCGGCGTCTTTGATGTAATTGTGACCAACTGTACGTCTCAGCACAATCGCGCACCAAGCGGCTAGTGCGCATCCTTGTTGATAAATCAATGCTAAATAACGTTTATTTAAGCTGTTTAAAGATATTTTATTATATTATTATTTTTTTTTGATTACATTTTTGAAGATAATACATATTATATTTTTGATTATATATTTGTATGATTTATACAATTAAATCAATTATGATTTAAATGAATCCTATAAAATACGATTGCTCTTATTTTTGAAGATTTACATATAGGCACAAATTTAAAATTATTAATTTCATTGGAGACTATAACACTTTGATGTAGTAAAGGCAAAAAAAAATAATACTATAATAAAATATTATAATACTATAATAGATGTAACAGGTTTTATTTTATACCTTAATTCTTGATTTAAGAATTTAATTCAGAATTGAATATAACCGCCACACATTTTCAACGAAATTAATTAAAAGTTCGTTACAGATTCTATATTTGAAAATTCGCATAGATATTTGATAAATAAATTGCCTCTTTCAAACTGGAATAAAAAGGAAATCTTAGACTTTTTTAATGGTAGAAAGAAAAATAACTCCAAAACCACTATTCCACATAATAAATTTTAATAACTCAGATGCACATTTCGGACTCACTGATGAAGGAAACTTCGTTTCCGAAATGTACATCTGAGTTATTAAAATTTATTATGTGGAATAGTGGTTTTGGAGTTATTTTTCTTTCTATAGTTGTGTCCACAGTTTTTGGCTTGATTCCATTGTTTTTTAATGGTGTTTTATGTTTATTATAGTAGTGATCCGTTTGGTTAATATTGATTCTATTTTTATATTTTGGTTTTTGTTGGGGTTTTTTTTAAGTTTATTAAGTTTACTTTTTACCCGCTCTTCTAATAAAAATTTGAAATAAATACATGCACTAATAATTGCATAGAATATTGTCAATTTAGTAAATAACTTCAACATAAATGTTTTTAGTTAGTACAAGAAACTGGGAGAGAAACTTTTTCCTCAGTTAAATCTATAGTTTTTTATTATTTTTTTCTTAAACTGGGATTGAAATATAATTATACAACTGAAAATTCGTATTCGGCAACAAAGAGACTGTGGAAAAAAGTTTGTCGCCGAGATCGTAAGACGATTGGGCTTGAATGTGTACGTATTTTTTTTTTTTAAATAGCTCTTCACGCTATTATTTTTCTTCATTTAAAATAATAACTTTTTTATAATCAGTAATTGCTATTATAGTGACCAGATAGTTTAAAAATCGGAACGGAATATTGCGAGACGGGGATGGGGTAGCAAACGTTTTTTTGTGTAAATACAATATATCAGATACTAAATATTACATAATAGAATATTATTTTCAAAATAAACTTATTTTTACACGCTGTACGGTTCATTTTAGAGTATCATAACATGGAAAATAATTCATTATTATAATTATATGGATTTGTATGATAAAGCAAACAAGTTTTTTTTAATTATATTGAATACATCGAATCTACAATGAAAAATTAATTGCAATTTGATAAAATACTAATTTCCAAATCTTTCGTCTGATATTATGTATCATTTATATATAATCGGATGCTTTCATGCTGACTGGTTGATGAATGAGTACTTATGTACAATGAACCACAAAATATTTTATTAATTTAATGAATCACGAAATGTTTTTACTGAAATTTCCAGAAATAAAAAATTCCTAATCGAATTTATCAAAAAATATTATTAATTCAATTAAGTGAATAAAAATAGCGACCATATAATAATATATGGACTTTTTTCTTAGGCTATGCTATTGCTATACCATTTAAACTGGCTTTAAACAGCTCACTGGCCGCTAGGGATTTTCGCGCATGCATAGTACAAAAAAAGTCACACATGAAAACGAGACTATACAGACTTGTTATTATTAGGCTATGTCTGAACGTTAATACGATAACTTGGACCCATCCGGCCGTCCGCTGTTAACACGATAACTTGAAAACGGATTAACTTTTTCAAATTCTGTTTTCAGAGATATGAGCATCAATGTCTTAGCTCGCCTGTATCAACTTTTCTGGATTTTTCGTGGATCCTTTCAAGTCCAATTCACCTGCTAAAACAGTGACCATAAGGAATACCAAGATAATGGCATGTCATATAACAATCGATTCGTCAATCATTATTGTTGACGTCGGCACGCGCACGTGACGATCGCTTTATCGCAGCTAAGGCTCCTTCTTGGAATGTTTGCAAGATTTTATTATACACGGTTTTCTGTATCATAAAAGCTACTTGCATGTATTTTTATTTTAAAATGTTATTTGAATATTATACACTCAATAACATGAACAGTTTTAATTTGAAAGGAATTTTTATTTTGAAACAAAGATGAAACATTTTTGAAAGAGTCATGCAAGAAACTTAATTACTCAATAGTAAAACGGTCCGTACATTCGTAAGTCAATTCAGTAAACAACTTAGGTTGAATAGAAAGAATCGATTTGAAAATCCGTTTTTGCCTGGCGTTATTTTAAGAATTGATTTTTATAAAAGTATCTTTTATAAAAAGAAGAGCAACGTTTGATCAAGTAATGGCTTTAATTCATAAATAAATTAGTTTTGTGTTTTTTCTTCATTAAAAGCATTTTCTGTGAACAACACCTGGTCCAGATTCTTCGTAGTCTTGTTTCGTGATCAACATCTCCTGGAAGCTCGACAAACTTCCTAAAATGGATCCACCAATCCATACGGAGTATTTTCTTTCCGGGGCGGCGATAACTTTGACTTTCATTGCAGGAGAAGCTAGGGCTGTTATTTCAGCGAACATTCGTTCACTAATCCCTGGGAACATGGTGGTTCCCCCGGAGAGAACGATATTGCAGAAGAGATCGCGACGAATGTCAATATCGCACTTCATGATGGAGTTAAAGAGCATTTCGTGTACACCACCCGATTCCATTCCTTTTGTTTTGAATGAAAATAAAAAGATAAATGTTGAATGAAATGTGAGTTTTATAAAAATAAATAAAAATAAAGATACTGTCGAGTTTGGAATGAAATGGGGCGAATCTTTTTATGTGACGTCAGGCTAGTTGTGCTCGTCATAGTTTGCGGGGCGTTTCTGAATAGTCTTACAAAATTTCAGGATATGTTTCAGGAACCAAAATTAGCAGAAAATATCCAATGAAGATGGTGTTGAAAACGCTTCTTTAGAATTATAACGGTTTGAAGGTGTCCTGTGGAAGAAGAAGAAGAAGAAGAATTATTACGACAATTCAAAGAACCGGAGCCCATTATGAGTCCTTGCTTTACCTTGCACAAACCTTGTTTTACCTTTGTTATAACATTTGCCAAATGTATTGTCTTGTTATACCGTAGAAATTAATCACAGAGACATATTCAAAAGCGTTAATTTCGTCTACTGCAGGACATATTCAAACCGTTATAATTCTAGAAAGAAGGATTTTCTACCCTATGCTGAAATGAATATTCTGCAGCACCCTAGAACATATGCTGAAAGTTGCTACAGACCATTCAGAAACTCCCTGTTTATGAAAGAAATCAGACTTCAAAGTTCCTTCGGAGAGGCTCGAACTATTCAATAGAAACATGTGAAATCGACATCCCTAACCTTTATTCTAGAAAGAATTGCCAACCATAGGAAATAATGACTTCTATAATACTCATTAGAATATTCTTCTGACAGAAAATTGATCTGCGTTTCATGATAGATAAAGACCTGAAAATGACGTACTTAATGAGTTGTTCGAGCCTTTCAGCATGAACATGGAGGTCTGATTTCCTGCATCCATGTAGACTGGGATCGAAATCTCCCGAGACTACAAGTAGCTGATCAGCCCGACATAAAATTTCGCCTTACTTCATGCCGAACACGTGAGCTGAGACAGTACCTAATAAGTGTGGCTTAAAGAGGGCTTCAGGACACCGGAATCGTTGATCACCCAGAGTAATTTGCTGGCCGTCAGGTAACACGAACGTTGAATCTAATGAACTGGAATTGTTGGCGGTTTCTAATTCTTTTTCAAAATCTTCTGCGACGTAGCACAGTTTTTCCTTCATGTCTCGCACAATTTCTCGCTCAGCTTTAATAAAATATGAAATTTATATAATTCAAGTTTAAAATAGTACGAATAAAAATTTGCGTTTCCCATTTGCTTGCCTGTGGTTACGAAAGTGAAGCCACTCTCGGTGAGGATTTTTGTCAAGTAACTGGTAAGCTCTCGTCCAGCTAGATCCATGCGAGTAATGGCGTGTCGTAAAATGTAGCCATCGTGAATGGGAACGGTGTGAGAAACACCATCACCAGTGTCTAAAACTATGCCGCTCGTTCGACCACTGGCATATAATGAAAGAATGGCTTGGATGGAGACATAGGTCGCAGGCGTGTTGAATGTTTCGAACATTATCTATAGATATAACAAGCAATGACTAAGATGCTTTGAGTTATAGCTAATCTCAATTAAGTTTGCCTACCTGAACCATCCTCTCCCTGTTGGACTTGGGGTTGAGCGCAGCTTCTGTTAATAGAATCGGGTGTTCTTCAGGTGCTATCCGAAGTTCATTGTAGAACGTGTGTAGCCATATCTTCTCCATGTCGTCCCAGTTTGTAACGATTCCATGTTCAATTGGATAACTCAAGCAGAGAATTTCTCGTTTGCTCTGAGCTTCGTCCCCTACGTAACAGTCTTTCTCTCCCATTCCGACCATAACTCCCTTCAAAATCCAGAATTATTAATCATGACTGTTTAAAAAGATATCTAATATATTGTAGCTGTCTAATATTGAAATTTAAACGTAATAACATTAAAAAGATACCAATTTTAAATCCTAATCGGAAAGATTATTAAATTAATCGAATACTACAGAATATGACAATAAAGAATTAGCTTTTTTTTACTTTTTTTTTTTTTTTTTTTTTTTTTTTTTTTTTTTTTTATACTTGATGTCGTGGTCTGCCTATGATGGAAGGGAAGACGGCCCGGGGAGCATCGTCTCCGGCGAAACCAGCTTTGCACATTCCGGAGCCATTGTCAATAACTACCACCGAATTATCGTCGTTATTCATCTTTCAGCTGAATCTAGAAAAATGATAATGATATGGAAAAAATACTTACGCAGATATACAGGGTATTCCAAAAGCCAAGAAAAACTTGATAACTCAATAATACGCACACGAGTGCAAGTTACAAATTGTAAGATGCAAAATTGGAGGTTAAAGGTCAAATTTGACACTACCATTGTTTAGCCTCTACCTAACTTCCCATATGTTGCCTGCAAGATTTCTTGTATAGGCTTACTGTATTATTTGCAAGCCTCTTAATGAATATAGAATATCGTTTAAAAATCCAGAGACTTTTTACTTAGTTTATCTTAGCTCCCGTGGCCAAAACATTCTAAATCTAATGAATTAAAAAGTAAACAGTAAAAAGTAAATTTCACAATACGTGTAATTACTTTTTAATCAAATCCAACCTTTAAAGGTAGAACTATCTTATCTTAGAATAGATGATTTAAAAATGATTTTCTTTTTAAATGGCTTATAGTGCAAGTCAAGCATAGAAGTAGAGCGTCTCCTTTTTATACAATTATATACAATGAATTATTTTAATGGCAACAATAAATTATATTCATATTTTATAATTTTCTTGAATTTTATTTTCTTGCGTTCTACTATTTTACTTTAAAAAAAACCCCGCATGATTCCTGGAACATTAGAAGAATAATAGCTGTTGTTTAACCATCTAAATTGATAGATTTTATGTTGCTTTTTTTAATTGCCTAGTGAATAACTTAAATCTTACGAATTCTGTTTGCAATAATCTTTAAATAGAGATAACAAAAACATTAGATATAGGCTTATTAATCAGGTAAACCAAACGTACTATATTCAATATTCACAATAGTGACTTCAGAAGTTAATCATTGCTTAAAGCAGTAAATGATTAAAATGCTGAAAGTGAATAGAAAATCTAATGCAAGATCAAATGCAGCTAGCGTTTATCGTATTTGCTTAACTTTTAATGCAATCTACGAATAATATATGCTTAACATTTAATGGAAATATAAATATTTGAATAGGAAATACTTACTTAATTACAGCAACAATTCTTAATGTACCTGAATGCTTCAAATAATTAAAAAAGCGCAGACTAACTACAAATACATATTTTGATTTGAGTAACTCTTCTAAAAAGGATCGCATAAATAAGTGAGGAGATAAGCAGATAACCAGAAAAAAAATTGGTCACGTCACATACACATTGATATGTTGAAAGCCATAAAAGGGAATAAAGTATTCAACTTGGATATAAAAAGAATTTAAAGAAGAAAAAAAACAAATCTCGTGGAAAATCCAAATAAGGTCTGAATTTAAAACTTTCAAACAAGTTGTGTTTTTGTGATGCGGTTTTCTTGGTGGAGTTGGTTCTCTTGGTGTTTGCTTATAAGGCGTGTTTTTTGTTGTTTTTTTTTTACTTCTTTGATGGATCCGTAAATAGAAATTCATAATTCTCTTTTGTTGTCATTGTTAGATAAATCTGTACAGCTTCTTGTTGATATTGCGAATACGAAGAAAAAAATCTGAAAACGCTTCCAGGTATTTACCTGGTAGAAAGGACAGGTTGAATCGGGAAGAACATTAACTTATTAAACGTTTTTTTTTAATTGACGAATGGTTTTTGTGATATTGATGCACTCGTGTGAAAAATATTTCAATGGATTAACTCGATATAAACATAGTATGTAATTTAAATACCTTTTTTTGTACATTTTTGTTCTGTAATTTTTTTCAAGAAATAAAATTTCCGGCTAAACATGTATGGATTCACTGATAATTGCTAAAACTGTTTTAAAGCATTTTTGTTCTTCTTTAATATCTTTCTCTTTCTTTTCTATTCCTCTTTAACCTTTTGGCGTCGAGAACGTTAAGTAACCATTTGATCTATTTGAAATTTAACCTAGCAGGGGATCAACCTACTGGAGGCTTTGTTTGGTTTTCCAAGCTTGTTAGCAAAGTGACAAACATCCATGCCCTCACTGGGATTCGAACCCGCCTCTCGCTGGTTTTGAGAGCGACAAGACTTGAATAGACATTTCTCTAATGTCTATTATTTAAAATTTATTTAAAAGAATCTCCAACAGCAGAATGCAAGAAGAATGGGGAAAATATTTATTAATTTCAGGAAATTGTTATAAGCTATCTGTCGAATCTACTTTGTAAGAAGAGAAATCTGTTTAACGCTGATGGTCAAGTCTTTCTTCCCGCCCGTCGGTGAATACAAAATCGCTGAAAGGGTTCGAATATTTAGTTTCAATTGACTAATCGATTGCCGGAGACCATCTTTCAGTCACATTCGAAAATCAACCAGATCCGACTAATAGGAAAGGAGAGTTTGCGGCGGTCCAAAAATCGTCCAGGAACAGAGAATAGACAAAAACTCTTAAGTTGTATTTTGATATAGAATTAAGTGTTCCAGATGTGGAGTTTCTACGAATTTAATTTAAATTTCTGACTACCCCCTCCCCGTCTTTAATACAGGATGACAAGAATTAACGGAGTCAAGTTTGCTCTTCATAGAATTTTTATGAAATGACAAATAAAAAAAATTATAATTATAATAATACGAGGGGCAATTGATAAATAAGGTCTCCATGGCTGTAACTTTTTTTTTGTTAACCGATTTTCAAAATTCTTTTGTATCTTATACTCACATTAGTCCTCTATGTAATGCACTATTCACTTTTCGACATAGTCCCCATTCCTTTCCAAGCATTGCGCCAACGCGTGACTAGTTGGGTGAACTCCTCGGGGAGGAATTCCGGAGTTGTTGTCGACACCAGGATTGAATGGCAACGTTTACCTCGCCGTCAAAACCAACTCATGTCCCTTAAGGGGCTCTTTCTTCTTTGGGAAGTGGTGAAAGTGCAATGTGCAAAGTCTTTCATTTTTGAACTGCAATTTTTCATCTTTGAACTGTAGACGCTGCAACGCCTCTTGTGTGAGATGACTCGTGTGCAGGCGGACGTTATCGTACTCCAGAAGAGGATCCAAAGCTGCCAAATGTGAGTATAAGATACAAAAAGAATTTTGAAAATCGGTTAACAAATAAAAAAGTTACAGCCATGGAGACCTTATTTATCAATCGCCCCTCGTAATAATGCACTTATGGTTACATTATATTCAGAGATTTTCGAAGTGGCTGCATTTTGCTTTATTGCAGAGCTTCAAACGCTTAGTGAAAATGTTTGTACTTCCACTGACAAATGGTCCCATTCCCGATGCACTTTAGCGACTCCTCACTTTGGTAGCGCTTAGAAAAGGCCCTGGCCTTTAAAATCGACCAAAATCGGATTGAGATCTGGAGAATAAGGTCACCATTCATGAGATGTGATGAAGAGTGGAAAAATGAGCCTTGCACCACTCTTGTTGTTTTTGCTTTTGAGCAGGCACCGAGTCCTGCTGGAATGTCCATTTCTGATTGCCAAAGTGCTGCTGAGCCTAGGAGAAGGAAGCATACAGCTTCCAGAATATCTGGTCGATACAACTCTTAGTTAATTTTCACACCTTGATCGATGAAAACGAGTTAGTCCAGACTGATTTAGGATTTTGGCGATGGGTGATGATGACAAATGCTCCATGGGCTTCTCTTGACCAGCTTCTGTAATTCTGATATTTGTGTGAGTGCTCAGTCGTGAAAAGGATTTTTTTTTCATCCGGAGTCTGTGATTCGGTTTGAGGAGTTCATGGCATCGTTGCAGCCTCGAAACTTAGGTGTTGTCGTTAAGGAGCTGGCCCTTGTAGTGTTTTAGTCCCAGCTTCTTCTTGGCTATTTGGGGGATAGATTCACGATTCCGATGTCGTGGGCGCATTTTCTTCTATTCCCTGCTCTATTAAGTGTTCGCAATGCGTTTTCTTCCTCTTCATGGCTAAGTTGTTTGAATCGCACAATGGGTTTGGATACGATCTGTTTTAACACACAGTATAGAAAATTCTTTCGGACGCTTTTCAGTATATATGCATTTTTTAATGAGAAGACAGAGTGGGAGTAAAAACATGGAATTTCAGAATTAAAATGGACTAAATCACGGACAATATTGCTTTATCCAAGTCACTTTTCTTTATATATTCAAATCTTTTACAGAACATTTTGAAAGTTGTTTGATTGCTGGGATTGCTTGGAGGAAAATACCTGAGTAATACTCATTTCATTTCTTCAAAACAGTTTTTGATTGATCTGTTGAGTAAAAATGATAAATTGTCCACCATTTGCTGAAAGACAAGGGGCAAACAGGAAATAAATTTAAGTTCTGTACTAATTCACGTGAATTTAATGGCATTTAATAAAATTTAAAAAAAATTTAATAAAATGTATCGGATAAAAAAGTTAATAAAACTCTGGCATTTAACTGCTGCGGTTTTTGCAGCTTAATTAAAAACGGTAGCTTTCGTTGCTTTTCTTAATTTCGATTTTTATAAGGCTTTTATTATTTTAACAGATAGAAAGTATTCGATAGAAATTTATGTGTGGGTTTATCGATTTAGATTCTCTTTTTTAATAAAACATCTTTGTATTTCTTATGTGCTATATTTAAAAAAATAAAATTATTTTGATTAAAAGATCTAAGCTCCCCTTGAATCTTGAAAATATTGAGAAAATGCGGTTATATATGAAAGATTAACTGTGGAAAGGAAACATCTTAAAAGAAAGGAAAAACCTTTATCTACAAAGAAGAACGACATACGAAGTAATTTAACCTGGATTTCATATCTTGTTTTGCTTTGTGATGTTAGAAATTTTCCCCTTCTTTACAAATGCCAAAATTAAGCCTACCTTGATTTAATGATCTAAAATTTTTTTTTGTCTGCATCAAGCAAAAAGGAAAGGTCTGCTGTTGATTTATGCGAGTTTGTAACTGTTATTAATTATATAAAGATATTACAATTTGGGTATGTGGTGAATGTCATTCTGAATATCATCTTATTAAATTGTCAGTTAATGACAAAATTTGGTCGTAAATTTAATTTCGAGCTGTCATGCAAGTTATAGAGCTTGTAATTTAGTAAATTGCAACAGTAAAGACCATATCCACAGAGGCGGAGGTTAATCACCTCTATTTGGATAAGAGTGTAATGATTTTACCAATTTTATTATATCGAAAATTTAATTCAAAGGAATTACACATAGTTAGAAAAATAAAATATATTTATTTTCAAATAAAGAAAAAAAAATGAAAATGAATCAATCATCGTTAGAGATCAAATGATAGTTGCTTTGATGGTATTTTTGTGACACAAAGTCCAGATTTGGAGCAGTAAGTCCTTTCTAGATACAATGAAGTTTAATCAATACATTTTAATATCAAATACCATTATTATGAGTTAATCTTTCTTCGTAGATGGTAATGCCACTTTTCCTATGAAATTTAAAAAGGGTGAACCTAAGTAGAGGAAGTTCTCATGTTCTAAAGCGTGACTTATATGATAAACATGACCGGAAGGAGAGTGAAGAGAGCGAATAATTTTCCCGTTTGTATCGATCTCTAGAACGATGCCGTAATGAGCCCCTAAAAATAAATCCAATTTCTTTTCTTCCATCTGAAATGATAAAAGGATAATAATTAAACACAACTTGAGATACTTAAACTTAGAATGCAATAAGTTTCAAGTCAAACTGGCTGTGTTTGACAAGTATTAATAAGTTTTCTTAAACACCTTTTCAAGTTTTAAATAATTGATTTTTCTGTCATTGCTTACCAATTCTCTGAGCACTTTCAATACGTTTAAAGGAATTGTGTCTGCCAAAAAGTTTACAACTAAGCTAGAAGCATGAATAATTCGACCAATGAACTTTCGTGCCAGTGGGTAAGGACCTAATTGTTCGAACAGAGGCAGTTGGTCTGGTATTCTGGCACCGGCTAAACCAACCCAGAAAGTTCCTCTTCCAGAAGAATGGATATTGTCAGGGATTCCCGGAAGATTATCCACAAATACTTCCAGTTGTCCTTCCTTTTCCCCTCGAAGATGGTACCTTTGAAGAAACATATTAAGAAAACGTTATAAAAAAAAAGTTCGAATTCAGAAAGTTTTAAAGTTTGTTGTCTTTTTCTCGAAATTTTGCTCACTGACTTGAGAATATTGTATTTGGCCGACTGGGCGATGATCAGAAAATTTTCATCTGGTGATAGTTGCACTCCATTAGGAAAATATAAATTATCAACGAGGGTTTTGGTCTCTTTCGTTCTCGGATTATAGTGAAGAACCCTAAGTGTAATTAATGAAATTTGATGCGTTGCTTAAACTATAAATGTTAAATGATCAACTATAAATGCTATAAACAGCGCTACCGTTAACATTCGGACATCCATTTAAATGAGAGCAGGATATCACCACGCACTCACCCGTGATCCTTATGTCAATTTAAATATCTGCAAATATATAGGAAATTTTGCAATACATCTTAATCTTTATATTCCTTTTAAGTATTTACACTCTATTCAACTGCATCTTTCGGAATTATTCACCAAACTAATTCTTCCACATATCTTTCGGAAACTGGCGCACCTGACCGTGGAGATTCAAATTTTCTTTCTGAAATTCCTGATAACATCGCTCGAGCAAAGAAGTCTTCTCTTCCAAACATTGATCAAGTTATCCAAAGGCGTTGAGATAGATATCAATAGTATAATTTTCCTCCAAGCAATCAAATAACTTGATATCAATGTTTCACGCAATGATGTGGGTCGCCAAGGTAGAGCAATGGACAAACATCCTATGAAAATCCTGTTTCATACTCTAGCATATTGATGGCCACTCTGAGTGGCCAAAAATCACGGGAAGGGTTGTCCCAGTTGAAGTTATACCGTGTATGACTCCCGAATGTTGCGACCAGATGCGGCATATGGCAGTTGTGTAGAAACGATATCTGACCAGTCTATTACAGAAAGGTGTATACTGAACACTGCAGGTCATTGCATTAGGAGATTACAAAAGAATTCGGGTTTCCGAGGTCAACATTGTCTACAATTATCTTCAATATCGCAGAGACAATGTTTCCACGCGCCACACAGGACGACCACAAGTGTTTGACGAACGGGCGTCACGTCACCTCAGCAGCCATCGGGGCGATCGACGGGCTTGTGTGAGTCAGATCACCGCTGATTTGAATGCGGGGCGTCAGGAACCCATTTCTACCAGGACTGTACGGAGACAAATGTACTGCATAGGACGACGACCGAATCGTATCCCTTTGCTGTCACCTCGACACAGAGCTCAACGACTGGCATGGGCCCGCGAACATCGTCACTGGAACAGTGGCGGCGTGCGGTATGGTAAAATGAATCCCGGTTTCAGTTGTATCAAGCTGATGGACGCGTGAGGGTGTGGCGTATGCCCCATGAAGCTATGGATCCTGCGTGTCAACAAGGTTGTGTCAGGCAAGAGTATGGCTCAGTTATAGTTAATTAGGGGCTGTGTAACTGCAGTTTTCAAGGCTCGCGGAGGAGCGACTCGCTATTAGCATCACATCCTCCAGTTCCTTCCCATGAGTTTTGGACACTCAGTTTACGTGAATGCCTGGCAAACAAATCCTTCCAGAATATATTGTCAGGACTATGAAAATTGGTGGTGAGTGTATTATAAGTTGTTTATCATGATTTGCCTTGAGTCCAGTGGTCATTGCCATTGATGATATTCTGGAAAATTGTGCGCTTCCAGCATTATGGCTGTTTTCCGGTAGTTCATGGTGTTTAAGGTGCTAACAAAGTGAACTTTAACAGAATTGGAAAAGTCGGATTGACCAGTCCAAAGTTTGAATTTGAACCTTATCCAGCCTTTTGATATGAAGTTGATCCCCACAGACAAAGACCGATCTAATAGCTGGCTAGGGTACGTAAAGAGAAAGCATGTTACCTCATGTTTATTAAATTAGTGGTGATTATGCCACGAATATTGAATGCCATCATAA